>JAMQGT020015411.1:0-88154 GCA_024447675.2 Pterophyllum scalare | reverse complement strand
TTTGAAAAGACAGCTCAAGCAACCAGGAGAAGAGGATCCTGAATAACTGACATTCATGCTACTCATTTTACGCTGAGTGAAAATATGAACGAATAAAAAAAAGGTTAGAGCTAATGTGTTCTGGTGGCATATGACCATTTTCATTAGACTATTTAGTGAACACATTAGCAAGGCAGCTACCTAAAGATGCCATTTGAGAATGTTGCCTCTAATTCCAGGAATCTAATAACTTGTATTCTGCTGTTCCGCTCCCATCAGAAGTTCTCCACCAGTGAACTTCCACACCAACTTCATTTGCAGACGCGCTGCAGTGAAAGTTGTGTAAATCCCATTACTACTGCTGCTGACTGGAGCAGCTTTCCCTCGCAGTACTTTCATTACCTCTGACATGTGGAGACATAAGTCATCAAATAAGGTTAAAGTCAGACAAATACTGTGGATATACGCAGTCATATCCTTGAGCAACAGCATGGAAATCCTTCTGAACCCTTAGAGTGAGAGAATAAGATTGGGAACAGCTGGCTTTCCCCATGTCTCACTTTTCTTTCACACATCTTCCTCTTTAGCCTCTCTGCTCAGCTCCTCTGTCTTCCTCTTTCTCTCTGCATCTCTCTCCTTTCCGCTCCCTGAATATTTTCAATCTGCTTCCTTCCTGCATGTTGCCTCCCTAAATCTTTCTCTTCTTCCAGATTCTGCCTTATTTTTGCTCCTCTTTCTCCTCTTTACAGCTCTGCCTCATTTTCTCTCCTTGTCAGCCAACTCCAGATGTCTAATCCATCAACACCTCCTCAAGCTGTAAGCAGTATTGTGTACAAGTGTGGTGTGCTGCATGTTTGACGCAGAAGTGGGTACGCGTGTGCAGGAAAGTTAGAAAAACTGTAAGTGTGAAGATTAAAGTGAGTATAAATGTGTCTCAGATTATGTGCATGCATGTCACTGTCAGCTCCTTTCACCTTTGGCTTTCTGCTTCCCCTCACACCTCGGTAGGAAAGCTGCATCGCAGCCACTGCTGACAAAATCTGAGGTGTCATGGTGGAGGAAACAGCAGCAGCGAAACCAACTCACAGACGCTTCAGAGAGACACATCGCCCGAGAGCATGTGAATCTCTGGGCCAAGCGTTTCCTTGGTAGTGTAGTGGCAGAGAGTGGGAAGGGTGTGACATGAAAGAGCGACAAACTTAATTTTAGAATTACAGCGCTGCCTTTTAATTTACCTTGTTACCTTTAGGGTTTTCAGTCTGTTGTGGAGAGAGAAAGCAAGGAAAGAGTAGTGGGAGGGAGGAAATGAAGTGTGAAAAAGAGATAGCGCTAGACAGAGATGCAGGGTTGTCTTCTGCCATTATGAAGGCCGCCTTTATCTCACAAACCACTTGAGGCAAACTCTTGTGTCATGAGTGTGAGAGTGGAAATCTGCTAACTCAAACCGCTATAATAAAAGACTTCACAAATTACACACTGTGTAAACAAACTTCAGCTTCTTCCATTTTTGAAAATTTGTAAAAAGCCCGTTTCACTTAAAAGCGCTACATACTGTGTGAGATAAAAACACTGGATGCTGCAGCACAAACATTTCTGATATAAAATCAAAAGGCATGCTAGATTAAAACACACATGAAGGGATTGTGATTCATCCTCTGCTAAGGATACCATTACTGCACTACGAGTTTGTATAGTGAATTGTTTGTTGCCGTATTAATGATCAACATCTCTTACACTATTCAGTTTTCCATGATGTTCTGTTGTTTAAGTGCTTTTCAACACTCTGTGTGTGAATATAGTGAATGTCGTGGAAACATTCCCAATATTCATTTTGCAGTATTTTTAATACTGGCAAATTGTAACTTTTGATTTATCAGTTTGTCTTGTAAATTGTGGGCACAAGATGGCATTTGCATGCATTTTTAATTTTAATTATCTTACTTATGCTTTCAATAATTATAACTACTTTTAATACAGATACCCTACAGAGAATATTGCTGGCACAACCTTAAAAAGGCCTATTACACAACAAAACTGGGGAGGAAAAAAATAATAAGTGGAACTGAATGAAGGAAATAAAGGATTTACAATAAAGTAATAACATAAAAACAAACAGTTTAGCAGCTGTTTCAACTGTGCTGATACTGAAAGCCACTTTTAATTTTAATGAATGAAGAGCGGCGCTCCTCTAATGCGGATTTGCGCAGTCACATACACAAGCATATACAGTCTGGTTTTTTTAGGTAATCGTGCCTCTGAGAGAGCCCTGCTATGATGAAAACGCAGGTTATATGGAACACACACAAAAATGCAAGCATGGACCCACTATCCACAGTGAGCACATCAAACCATAAATATCTCACCCAAAACTAATTCAATACATATTCACTATTACAACCCTAAACATACATTTTAGACAGTACACACAAACTACATATGAGTCTCTTTTTCAGTTTGGCCACAGATAGAATATTGTGCTGAATCAATACCGAGCCAGACAATGTATGCTGTCCAGGGAATGGAGGGATCCCTGTCCCTATTTCCAAACAGGCTAATCCTATCCTATTAGATTAGATTAGACTAGATTAGATCAGATGACAGAAAGAGAGAATCCAGGGATTACCACAGAGCAACAGATTACTGCCCAGCTTAAAACAACATATCAGTGGGCACAGAGGAGAGAGGATGACAGCAGAGGATATGTGAGGAGAAAATTAGATTAACAGGAAGATTGATATGCTGTAGAACATCTGCACAAACTAGTATAGTACTTGTAAGGGTTCTTTGAAATGTGTTTGGAGGAATGATAGCACAGTGTTGGCACTGATATTACCACTGTGACAACCACCAGCAAGCCTGCAGATTAGTCATGCCATTTAAAATGCAATAACAGAGCCCTCAATTATTTTGGACAATATGATGATTGATGTGTTTCTTCCGTTTCATTCAGAGACATCTATATAATTTCACCTTTACATTTTGACATTTAAAAAGCAATTAGCATATCAACCATAGTCATAAGCTGTTTTTTTTTTTAATGTGTCTCTTTGATTTAGATGGTCTTTTTATTTCTGAGGCTCATTGATGTAAATCCTGTGCACCCTCCAGCGTATTCACTAACAGCATCACTATCTAAAAGGCTCTCAGAAATTAGAAAGCAGTCTTACAATTTAAGTTTAACACGACCTCCAAAACTTTAAAAGACTGAAGTTTTTTTTCAAGGAACTCTTTTCTCACGTTTAACCCTTTTTTAGTTGTTATGTAACAAACGGTGTCATAGCCATACATGGTGTATGTTACCTTGATTGTTTTGGTCTGAAGTCTGAGTCCATTTAACGTGTTGATGGCTTTCTCTGCATCCTTTGGATCAATGTAGTTGACAAAACCGTAGCCCAGACTCTGTCCTGAAATGTCAAAAAGAAGAAAAGAAGCATTTTGAAAAAAAAGTTATGTTCATTCCATGCAGTCCAGATGTTTTTGTTTGGGGCAAGGCCTTGCCTATTTCAGCAAGACAATGCTAAACCTGTAGAAGAAAAGTCTTCTACAGAAGATGGAAGGAAATTATTTTAACACAGATGCCGAAACTAATGAATTAATTAAAGGGGTTTAAATGACTTATAATTCATTGGGGTTTTTTTTTTTAATCTAAATTTTTAATTATTTATCAGAAATAGGGTTACATACATGCAGCTTTGCGCCATATTTTAGAAATTAGGGGTAGTCAGACACATCAATGGCCTGATCTAGACTGCATCTTAAAACTAAAAAAAAGGGGAAAAAAATGAAATCCAATCTGCAGACACCACCTTTGACAACATACATCTTTGCCTGAAAAATCCTTCACAACATACATGTGTCATCATTACTGCTGACAAGATCAAAGTGACTCCTGCCTGGAGCACCAGGAGTCTTGATGTGACTTTTCTGTCATGTGAATGCTGCTTTGTTGCAACAGCTGTTCAGATTTGTGCTCTAAAACGTATAATTAATGAGATATTGCTTTCCAGGTCCCTGTAAACGGGAGTATATGGGAACCATATCCATTCAATTCACATTAAATACTTAAAAAAGATTGGTAAATGATATTTCAATAGTTAATCTTGGTATGATAATAACAAACAAACAAGAAAAAAAAAGAATTAATGCACAGTGATAACCACCTATCGGTTATTTCATGTCAGAATAGTTTTACTTGATGTGTTAGAGTCTTATTGTTGCACTTCTCATTATTATTGTTTTATTGTACTGGTGTTCTTGAGCTCGAGGGAATTTACAGCCCTGAAGCATCTATTTGAAGTTACTCAAAATATATGTCAACTAGTGAATGCCTAAAATATAATGCGATAAATGTTACTCAAATTCTCTCTGAATTATGACAGTGAAACTCAGCCTCAGCAAATAAAGTATCATAGTAGATACAAACAACATATTTGTTACTGTCTTTTCAGCTGTGTAAAAGGAAAGGAAAAATACCACCCCCACTTCCCTCTAAGCTCAAAGTGTCTCAGACAGCAGACTCCCTTTGAGAGTGAAGCAGGCCTGACATCTCCCAGTGTTTCCCCAACAGATCAAGCCTTTCAACACGCTTAGGACTTTAAGCGGACGCCTCTAGCCATCAGGGCGTTCAGTCGGCTAGCTTTCAACAAACAGCCCCTATCCACTAACACCACACACAAGCACAAAGAATCCCAGGCAGTTTAAGAAGAGCAGCGTGCACATATTCATGCTAATGGGAACAGACAGCGGTTAGTCAGAAACAAAGTGAATCACAAAATATGGAGCATGGCTGTTTCACAAAATAAATACATTTGGGCTATGGATATCACAGTGCAGAACAGCTCAGAAGCAAGCAGTGTAAGGGCCAGGAGGGACTTGTAGTCCTAACATCAAACAGCTGATGATTTTCTCTTCTTCTCTCCTCTCCTCCCTCTTCTCCTCTGGATTAACTGTGGATTATCAGACACTCTATTGTTAATTAAAAACCTGCCATCCTGGGGAGACTGCTATTTATAGTTAACCATCCTCTTCGCGCTTTCTTCTTCCTCGCTGACTCTCAACTGACATCAGGTGGCACGCTAAGAAATTTAAGCATAGCTCGAAAATAGTTTTTGGTGTCATCTAATGTTAATGTTGCTAAATAGTGTACACAAGAGACCATATAAATGAAGTGAAAGAACATTTGGCAACAGTAATTAACTGAATGAATTAAAATAAAACATATCAAAATTGCCCATAAACTGTATTCTAAATAAGACAGTAGTGTATCTAATAATGACTACTCATATGCGCATCAATTCAATTTACAATGAAATTCCAGATGGGTACAGTTAAGTGCCTGCTACGAAGAACACTCTTCTGTGGTATTTGCTACCCTCTCTCTCACTCACTTTCCCAGCACCTTCCTCACCCCTCTTCCTCATCTTCAACAAGAAATGTTGAGGATCGACAAGCACAGCCACCAGAAGGTGCTGGCAAAGAGCACTCATGCAGGGCCGTTGAGATGGGCTGGCTGTTTGAGTCATCCAGTCAGACAAACGGGGCCAAACTGGCAGGCATGGACACTGCTGCTGTAAGGGGAGCAGTCACAGTGTGAGAAGTGCGCGTGCCTGTGTACATGCATGCATGTATGTGCGTGTGCGCAAGGTCGTATAGAGATGTAGGTATCGACACATGTGAGTAATAGATTACACACTTACAACAAACACACCACTGTATTTACTTTGATTATACCTCTGAAGACTGTGGCTTTCAGCAGCTGCTACTATATCAGAATGATATTTGTGTGTGTTTGCATTTTAATTGGGTGTGTATGTTGTATACATGGGGAACTCAGACTGGTGTTGGCATATCCTCCCGCCCCCCACTCGCATCTTCACTCCTTCTTTGGCAAGGCTGAGGGCCTTCTGGGCCGGAAGGAAGAGGGTGGGAATGAGGCTCACTGGCTGGCATCTTTCCCCAGGTGAACAAGGAGATGAGGGTAGACAGAGGGAGACATCTGCCTGCAGCATCAGAAAAGCTCCGGGAGGGGATTCCACCCACCATCTCCAGCTTGCTAAGAAGCAGCTAACAGCAGGGAGCTACCGGCGGACTGTCTGGCAGCCTGGAATTTGCACGGATAGGCAGAAGTTGCAATTCCAGTGCACCACACTGGCAGATGTACATAGTCTTACTTGATATGTTAGACTCTTTTTGTTGCACTTCTCATTATTATTTTTTATTGTACTGGTGTTCTTCAGCTCAAGGGAATTTACAGCACTGAAGCATCTATTTGAAATTACTCAAAACATACAGTCATGAGTGTATCCAAACTTTTGACTTGTACTGTATGTCAACTATAAAAGAATTATGACAGTGAAACTCAGCCTCAGCAAAAAAAGTATCACAGTAGATACAAAGGCTGTGGACACACCTAAACATATAATCACTCAATCACCACAAACAAACCCAAGTAGTAAAGTACGTCTTCACAGCATGACCGTGATGAGTGGAGTGGCAGGTGGCTAGTGAGTAAATGCGTCATTGTTGCATGAAGGGGGGGATTGTATTTTCTTAGTTTTTCAGGGAATGTTAGCACTGGAAAAATGAAGAACTCATTTCAATCCTCTGTCAAGCATATGCATGCAGAATCATACAACACATGCAAAAGCATCCTGTGAGCGGTTCTATCTGTAACCTGCGGAAACTGCACTGTGCAGCTGGCTTCAGCCTGTCGCAGCACCTCCTGTGTACACCTCAACACTCCTCAGCAGGATCAGCACTGCATGCTGCTTACATTTGGATTACACCATCACAGTTCTGACTCAACGCACTGTGGTTAAGCACAGTTCTGACGTTTAAAATGGCCCGGCACCAATTAAGTTTGCGGGTGTCTTACCGGAATGCATGATCAGCTCAGAATGGTTTCAGACGGTCAAAATCAAAAAGGAATATCCCCACAAAGTAAATTGAAAACAATCGAAAACAATCATTTTTATTGTTACCTCAAAGTTACTTCACTGCTGCTAAACGGCAATATGGCTATAAAATTCTGCTTAATGTTATGATAATGCTGTTGACCAGTTTACAATAAATGTAGGGGGCCACTGGAATTATTTTTGCAAAACTGCAAGTCTAAAAACCTAAGGAATAGACTTCTACTGGTATTTTTATAGTTCCAGGAAAATTACATACTCATTGCATCCAAAGCAATCTATAAAAGCTATTAAAATGGCATGATAAATAGCCTCTAATGCAGTTGTAGCTAACAGGAAAAGCTGCCTTCTGTTGATCACTTTGCTTAACAGATACACTGACATATATTTTAAATGCCAATTAAAACCAAGAACCCAAATGATGCATTGGTCTTCATAATGGCCTTTTAATGAAGTAAGATATATATTTGCCTTTGTCAGCTGCTCACTCTGCCATTCGTGCAAATTCTACAGCAGTTGTAACGACGTAAGAAAATGTTTGGCAGCAATGAAAAGAGGCTTAATAGAAAAAAATGATGTATATCTAATAATGGAAAGTCCTACGATAGAGAACGTGTAATATATAAAATCTAGGATTCTAGGTTGTTAACGGTATTACTTGTGCATTTGCCAAAAGCTGTCATTACATACTATATAAACTTCAGTATCCGTGCAGTGCTTTATCATTTTGTGCCATGTGACCGCTTTCACTAACAGGCTAACCACATGGGATGGGAGAGTGAAGAAGTGGGGGCTAATTTGCACCCACCTCCACTCTTTTGGTAGACCTTTTTGTGCAATCTGACACAAATTGTATAGGAAGGTGGGCATGTTTTTCAGTGGTAAAATCACTGCTATTTCTAGTGAGGAGCTCTTTGGTGTGTTGGCGAGCAGTTATGACTAAGCCATTATTTGTTTCCTGAGGAGCAGCAGGTTGCCCAATGTGTGAGATGAGAAAATGAGTGTGCTTCGAGCGGGTGTCCTGCCTGCTACACTATGTAATTTCACCTTTCCTTTCCCTCTTTTGTGTGCAGACGTATGTACACACTAGAAGATGCAAGTGTAAAAGCACCCTACCTATGCAAAATTACATACAAGTGACTAGATATAGTATATAATAGGCATAAACAAAGGACAGGTAGATGTTGCACTGAACCTACAGGCATTATATATCTATATATAGGTATATAGATATATAATCAAGTTAGGCAAGAAGATACTCACATCTGACATTGTAAGGCGCATAGTACGGTGCGCAAATATTTGATGTAAGATACACATAGAAATAAACTTCTGTTATTATTTTCTGCCTTTTGTTGTATTATGTGACTAAGAGCCCTGAACTGCAGACATGAAAGCATCTTCATCATCATCTCCTGCTATCATCAGGCAAGGCTCGCCAAATGCACTATAGACTCTTTGATGTGAAGTGAATGCTACCAAATGAAACACACAGCTGTAAGAACGTTCTCTTTTATAGCGTATCTGCGGTTTATTGTGTCTTATAATATTCTCTGGAACAGTGGAGTTATTAATCAAAAAAGTTCATTTGAACTGCTGACACTATGTTGTCAAAACAGATATAAGCAGGAGCCGAGGCAATTTGTAGTGCCAACATGTTCAAATTCTATTTTTTTTTGTCTTCTGTTCTTTTGTAGTTTATGAATTTCCATGAAAAATATTTCATGAAAATAGAAACTTGTGCATTACATGACATCCAAAAAGGGAAAAAAAAAACACTGTATGAATATGAGGCTATGTAACAGAAACCAAAAATCTAACAATAATATTGCTGCATCTATGTGAAGAGACCTTTACAACCTCTCTATAAAATATTTCCATTTCTCCCCACAGTTCCACTTGCTGACTACAGCTGAGTCATGGGAGGACATACGAATCAAAAAGGGTGAGGGGGATTTGCAGTGTGCTGGAATCATCAGAGCTATGATGATAACACACCTTGAGAGGACTAGCTCCCTCTCCCCAGAAACTGGCAAATCTGTTTGGTCAGTCTTAAATTTAGCGACATTTTAAGATGAGGACAAAGGAAGAACAAAAAAACATTTCAATTTGTCAAACTAAATGTGTCACATTCACTGATGTTTTGACCCTGCTGCTGCAGCAACTTGAGGTAGTGCTATTTTTGATAGGCCAGCATTCCCCAACATTTGAAAAGGTACCCTGTCACCAGCTTCATGTCAAAATACTCTTCAGTTACCTTAAAGAGTCTCAAACTGCTTAGGGCATGGGGAGGAGTTTGCAAAACGAATAATCACAAAGTGCCGTAACAGGAACAAATGACTACAGCGCCTTAAAGCAGTACAGTAAGTGTATATCATGTGGCACCAGCCCATTTAAATAACTAAATTCATAAACAGAGCCACGTCCCCCGCACGCACATATCTACTGTAGATCCCTCTCCCACTCACTCATTCAACACATCTTTCCCTCCTGGGTTGCCAAGGTAGCAGCCACTGTTGCAGTCAGGAAGCTCCCACTCTTAGCTCCCAAGGCCCTGCTTACACCAACACACACACAAACACACAGACATACGTGCATACACACACACATAAACCACCCCCTCATGGTGGCTCCCTGAGCCTTGGGGCCAATGGACTGAAGCCTGATGTGTGTGGGCTGGTTGGTTAGCTGCACGGCTGAGAAACAGAAGATGAGAAGCCCCCTTTAAGACTTGGATAACCCTGTTACGTCAGGATTGCAGAGCCTACCCTGTTGCACCTGCTTGGACTCCTTCTGATACTGAACAGAGTAACACCCCACCAACAGTTCTGTAGCAGAAAATTCTAGGGACAAAAATATTGTCTGGCAATAGTGCACTCAAGAATGGAGGATTGGAGGGCAGGTTAAGCAGCCCTGAGGCACATTCCGCCTCTGGATCTGAAGCCGGCACAAGGGGCAGTCACAACCTCTTTGGTCCATGTAAAGGGCACTCAAAGTGAAACAAGGAGGGACAGAGGCTGTCTGACGTGAGGGTCACAAGAGGAGTGGTGCAGCCAGGCAAGCTCAGGATGTCCAATTCTGGGTCCCAAGCAGGGAGTGGGAGGAGACTGAAAGAGGGAGGGTGCTAAGACGGGAGAGACAGGACATTCTGGGACCTGGGACTTTGAAACTTTAATGTGTGTCTGCCTGTGTATGCACCTCTGAGCCTGGCAGCTCTCCTAATACCTGGCTTTGGAGATGTCAAATCCTTTTTTCATCTCTTTCCTTGTCAGCTTTGTTCATGCTATCTTCAGCCTTCAGCCCGTTTCAGGTTCAGATAGATAAAACCTGCATGCTGGATATAAACACTACACCAGATCTCCCACAACATGATTTCAGTAAGGATTTGAAAAGTATGTAATGCTTTGTCATTGCAAAGAAAAACTGCAGTTGTGTGATTTAAGTTTTCTGGAAGGTATAAATGGGTCTCATCTTATGGCAAACAAACGAATAAAAGGGTGTTTTGTTCCTATCACTCTTGTATAGAAATGAAATATATCTTGGTTTGAAAACTGAAGTATGAAAAAAAAAAAATTAAAAAAACATTAGCTTTGCTCCTGAGTGCATCTCATATATATATATATATATATATATATATATATATATATATATATATATATATATATATATATATATATATATATAAAACATGAGGTTTGTATAGTGAATCTGATTTCCTCCCCAGTGCAAGTTCAACCAATCTGTCCTTGCAGATCAGGGCTAAATATATGTTTAATGTTTGCAATACTCTTATGTGCACTTAAAGTTCCATAACAGTAACTGAATGATAATCCAACTAATGGAACTGTGCTGCCTGGCTTCTGCAAACAAAGCAAGCAAAATCCAGCAAACCCTAAGTGGGTTTTCTGCAACTGCAGTTTATAAAATGTACCTATCCTTATGTAAGAATTGAGTTCAGTACAGGTTTTTACATAGTTCTCAAGCTGCTGTCTGTCACAGGTGCTCCAGCTTGAACTACTCCACATCTGACATCACAGTCCATCTATTTTTCATAGCCAACATCTGCTTGGCTTGCTACATTGTCACTATGATTTGCATCAGCTCCCCCAATTCCATGTATAAAACCAACACATGGAAGGTGACTAGAGTAGTGTGCACAAAAGGCTTCAGTCAGTGTGCTTTTGGGATATCTTCACAGGGTGTGAAGTAGAGAGAAAATTTTATTTCATCTGCATAAACACACAGAAGAGTATTAAAGGTGAGAGGTTTACTGCTAAAACCTGACAGATTCTTTGGCCGCATGGGAAACAAACGGTACCACAGACAGCCAGAATGGTGCCAACAACTATTTAAAGTAAAAGTAAAAAAGTAAATTATTTAATCTGTCCCCACAAAATAAGACTACTGAGCTCTTGGCTAGTGTAATAATTGGCACAATATGAGAATGCAAAAAATGGCTGCCCATAAAAATATACTCCCCAAACCGTACTCCCCTCCTTCCCTCCTTAATGCAATCAATTCTTGTTCCAGCATGAAAAGCTATTTTCTTCTCTTCTATGTCATTATGAAAACAAATGCACTCATTTCTCCGCCAGAAATGCAGCTGATGCAGAAAAATGATCCAGAACAATGACTTACTGACAAGGATCAGTCAATTCCATTTCTTTCTGTGTGTGTGCCTGTGTGTATGACCATTTGCAGATGTATAGGAGTGCTTATTCAGTGTACTGCGAGGTCCGCATGGATCTTTTCAAGCTATCCATAATGGTTTGTGTATTATTTTTCTTATGTCTAAGAGAGGCAGAGCTTTCAGATGGTGAATTTACAGCTTAAATAAACAGAAGAAACACAAATTGCTGTAAGTGGAAACATTTATAGTGCAGAGCCTGAAAGCCACTGTGGATGTGATGTAAGTATTTCTATACGTTTCTACTATACATAATTAACTGTGCCAGGAATGCAACACATGTTTTATCTTTAACAGCACACAGGCAGGCAAGATATTTACAGGTGGAAGCCGTGTGTGTGTGTGTGTGTGTGTGTGTGTGTGTGTGTGTGGGCAGCTAGGTGCATGTAAACTAGACTTAAATAAAAGATTAACCTGCATATCCCTGGTGTGTTATGAGAGCACCAAGCAGAAATAGTTGTGCAAGCAGGCAAGCAAGCAGGAAGGTAGGCAAGCAGGCAGGCGTGTGGGGAGCAACAAAGACACCCAGAGGTGGCTTTTCTACCAGCTGAAGTCAGCCAGGGTGACAGACAGAGCTGAAGTGTCTATGCCTGCCTGCGCTCGCCCGAGCCTCACCCCATCCTGCCGTCATTGGAGCTGACAGGAGCAAGTCCACAGGAAGCTGAGGTGATGCTGAGGACCTGTCTGTCTCATACCTCTGAGAGGTTCAAGTGCTCACACCTTGTCAGCAAGCACTCACAGGTTAGTCAAATTGCAAACACGGGTGGGAAGTAGAGATGCAATGACACAAATGCTGATGAATCAAGTAAAAATGTAGCCAAAAAAGACTTTCCCAATTATTATTTTTGGCAATCCTTAGTATTGGGTGAGAGTCCAGAAAAAAATATGAGGCACTCTGATTTTAAAAATTCTTTAATTCATGTTTTGTCGGTCCTCATCAGACTACAAGCCTTATAGCCTGACCACGACTGACTTATCCATGAATTATAGTACAAGGTCTTAATACAATCTGAAATTTAAACATTGTAAAAAAAAAGGTGTTTTGCTCACTCAGTCTTGACTTAATTCACAAATCCTGACAAAAAGTCATAATGTTGGAAGTTGATCTTTCTTTCCTACATCCATATTCACATATTTATGACAGTAAAAAAAGGGTACAGGTGTATATAAAAACCTAAAAAAGTGGTCTCTTAACTCTTCCACCCTCCCTTTAACAAACCTGGCTTGGTCTGTTAATGATTTGGATGACTGTTAGAGAGCATGACGCCTCTTGGCATTCCCTACTGGAAGGGATCTGTACTTTGTTAGCTTAAAAGTTTCCACGAGAAAATTGCACCCATGGGAGAGCAAAACAGGCATCCAAAATGAGGGGATATGTAGGGAGGGCAGGATTTATTTATAACTTTTTGCGTTGATGCTAAGTCATCAGACAGACGTTGTAGGAGAAGCACAGTAAATGGTTTTGAAAGGAGCAAACAAACATTTCTACCTCCCTCACAGTCCCCATTTAGGGCCCGAGTAGCTTTACAGCAATTTGGTTCGTTTTTAAACTCTCTGCAAATATCTGTTGTTAGCTTGGTTCCTCACTGCTGCTTGGGAAATCACACTTATGGGGAAAATCAGGTGGAGAGAGAATATGGTGATAGTAATGATGACAGCTTGTGGTATCCCAGCGTTATTTCTGTACACACCATCCTCCATTATCCTGGAGTATCTGACTCTCAGGCTCCATTTTGTGGCCCATTACAGCAGAAGAGGAAGATGGTCCTAAAGAGGAATCATACTTCAAAGAACAGGCAAGGAAACCGCAGTGGTTGGGTCAGTGGCCGTTTCTTGTTCACTTTCAAAACTGTCATTTCAATTGGCCTTTTAGTAGTACTTAATCTGTTACAAGGAGTCTAATTCTACGATTATGCTTGCATATGTATCTGTGTATGTGTGTGTTTACGCTCTCCCCCTTGCCTGCCTGCTTGCTATCCGAGAATGGCTTGGTGATCTCGACTGCCTGCCTAGTGCTCTTTAATGAGATTATCAGGAGAAGAGTGTCAGTAAGTAGGATCTAAAATGAAAGCCATTATGGAGCATTATCACAGAGCTCCACCACCCCGGCCCCCCTCGATCCATCTGCTGTACGGCCACCCACACAGCCACTACACCCAGATTACAGCCGTGATTAGCACCGCAAAGTGCTGCTTAATTTAAACACCTCTGGAGAACATGTGGCACTTTGCTGCATTGCTGATTCGCTGCGCTTGAACACACACACAGAGGGCAAAGACGGATTTCTCCTTATAGACAACGCATTCTCTCTCAAGCACTTGAGTTATTTCAAGTGACGCTGGACTGTAGGCTTGTGTACAAGTCTGAAGCGTTCGTGCCATATTTGATTTCTAACAGGTGTGTGCATTCGACACACAGCTGACTGTTGCGTCTTCACCTACCTTTGATCTCGTAGTGTGTGAACAGTGATGTAAGTTTTGTAAGGTTTGTCTTTCTTAACAGCTACTATTGTTGTCACAGTTTCTTGACAATAACAAATATGAAGAAAGATTAAAGGGCATAAAGGAAAACGCAGACAACGTGAAAGTGTGGGGTGTATTAGGAGAATTTACAGTTGTGCTCACAGTGCTATACTTTGAGGCTGGACTTTTTAACATCCCATCAAGATCCAGTTCAGTTTAAGTCATCAGCAGTGACATATACCTGTATATGTGCATGATAAACTTAGTATCCCAGTTACTGATTACAGAATGCCAACAGCATGCCAGCGACGTTTACATACAACAACCTGCAATTTCAAAACCTGAAATCACAGTTTTCCTGAAACTTTAACTTGGTTATTAAACTGGCTTGTTCCACAATACAGAGTTGGGCCCCATGCGTCCTGTAGCTGCACTGCTACAGAAACTGGAGGAGAGATGGGGAAGACACGCAGTAAATAGCTTCAGGACGGGACTCAAACCTGCGCCAACCGCATGGTCACTCGCTCGCACCCGGGCGCCCAACTGCTTCAGACTTTAAAAGTTCACGAATATTCAGATGCTTTTGCCATTGTTTGTGGTTCTATTTTGCTTCCGAACGCATCGGCTGAAGACGTAACCAGGCACTGGTAGTCAGTATTATTCAGAAACCTAGATAATTATAATCACATGTGCTAATACAAAAAGAATACTTCAATAACCTGGATAATTACATCCATATAAACACACTCATTATACTACACCATGCCATGATTTTCTCCTGAGTTTTACATTAATATATCATATAGAATTTTTAAGTTGATTTTTGTGTTTTTATTTTGGTGAAACCCACTCTTAAGACTCACTGGATACACCTCAAATTATATGGTGGCTTAGCAGGATATTCTCTCAGTTTCAAAAAAGTTAATATTTGTTGACGCACAACCAGCAGTAGCCGAGTGCAACACAAACAAGTCTCGGTTTTGTACCTGTGATCTTATCGCGAACCAGCTTGCAGGATTCGATCTCGCCGATGCTACCGAACAGGCTGCGGAACTCCTCCTGGGTCATGTTCTGGGGCAGGTAGTTGACGATGAGGTTTGTCTTGCTGTCGTCGTTTGTCGGGCCAGTCTGCATGGGTGAGGGGCAGCCACGGCTGTTGGTGGTTGGCCCATTGGCTGTGGTTCCACCTCCACTGGGGCCATTTGTAACTGGAGCCTCCATGTTACTGATGATCTGGAGAAGGGCAAAGAGGAGGAGGAAAAAAGGGATAGGCCAGGAGAGAAACCACACAGAGAAAGAGCAGGAAGAGACAAAGAGACATGGCCATCATTAGCAAATTATTCTTCAGAGTATTAAGCAGATGCAACACAGCATGTATAGTAAGGATTACAAGACTGACAAAAATGTTATTTTTCAAGTTATATCAAAAGTCTCAATGAAAAGCCCTTTAAAAGTTGTTTAAATGTTTTAAATGGGCTTTGTGTATATTTTACAGACATGTACCAAAGACTTGATCATCTTTGAAATAATGGAATATTTGAACATTACACAACCAAGACAAAAACTAATCTTTTACAGTAATTATTTTGAATAAAGCTATCAACAGATTTAACATTCTTCTGTGGAAAAAGTAATTACCTCCTTGGCTTCAGAAGTTAGTAAGAGAAAAAACTTTAAAAAAAAAAAACTCTCTCTACGAGACATCAACTTCCTTAAATGTGTGACATCACTTCTGTGAGTTTTTTCCCTCTGCAGGTTTCACATGTTTGAAATCCCTCTCAACAATTTAAGCAAGATTCAAATACAAGTTGTTTTTTTGCTTTTTGTCATGCTTCATTCTTTTTATAACTCAATTTTCTTTCTTTTTGATTTGCTGTATTCACGAGTCTGTTAGTATTATTATCCTGCTGGAAGGTCTACTTCCAGTTCAGCTTCCAGGCTTCGGACAGATGGACTCAGATTATCTTCAAGTACTCCTTGATCTGATCTGAATTCATATTTGGGTCAGTGACCTCTAGGCATGATCAATGAGTGAGGCACCAGATATGTGATTAATGTCCTAATTTCTTCCCTTGTTACTGATGTGTTTATCTTACTAAAATATGAACATGACCGAATGTCAGTTTTTATGTCATATCTCCCAGTATATGACCTTTACTCACAGGTAACTTTAAAGAACTTACTTTTTCCACATGACTATTACATGTTTTGCCTCGGATTTTCCTGCTTTTATAACTAACAGTAATATTGGTTAACATATGGAGTATATCAATGTGATAAAGCTGATTGATTTATAAGCTATTAATGTTCCTTTCAGATCTAAAAAATTCGGACATAAGCCTTGATAAGCCAAAAAGGCCTACGTGGGAACAACTGTGAGATGCCAGTCACTCAGTGATTAAATTGCATGGCCAACATAAGTAAACACTTGCACAAAGTCACAAACTAAACATGCTGTGAAAACAGTGCACACACTACATTCTACATATCTAAACACAGAAATAAAACAAAAGGTAGACACAGAGAGGATAAACAACTTGATATTCATGACGGCAGTAAAAGCCTCTCTAAAATGTTCTCTGATAGCTGCTGAGGTTTGTGGGAGGGGGCAGCAACAGGGGCAGCCCTTCAGCTAGTGATCTGACTGCTGATGCTGCTGCTGTGACAGAGAGAAGTTTGCATTTTTGAATCTGGTTTTGCAGAGCATCTCAGGATCAAAGTGGAACTATGAGCTTGGTGTAAGTGTGCGAAAGCAGGGAAAAACGGTGAGAAGGAGCAAGAACCAGGGGAGGAGGTCTTGCACTTTGCTTTTTCTAACAAAACACACTTATATTTATCAAATACTTATTGTGAGTTAATTTTCCAACAAAATGCAAAAATTAATCTACATCACTAAAGTGGGAAGATAGAAAAAGAAAAGATGGCGACAATGCGGATGAGTTCCTCTTGACCCTGTTGCTCACGTTTGAACTTCTGTGTGTTTTACTTTTAGAAACAATAACCATGCTGATTGTGCAAAAAGAGTCACGAAATCTATTGCAAGAGCCTCGAAATCATATTGGGCCTATCATATTTGGCCAAAAGCACTGCAATGACCTAACATGCTGAAACCCAAATTAAGATGCAAATATTCTTTAATCTCATTCAATCAAATTTTTAAAGTCATCACTCATATTTCTTCCTTCCCCTGCTAAGCTATTCAGCTTCCAGTCTATTTTTAACTATTCTTAAGTACACGCAGACAGGCTGCACTTGGAAGCAGGGCTAGTATTAGCAAAGGAGAAGCGACACTCAAGTCGTATTTCACTCTATTTCTGGATCATCAAAAGACCGGACCTGTGTTCTAATAATATATCTCAAAGAAGAATTTAAAATTTCTCAGTTTATCCAGAAATAGTTTACGATGCGTGTACTTCTTCTTTAATCACTTTACTTTTATCCATCTACATGTGCTAATAAATGAAATGGCAGATGAAACCATTCACTCTTTAGTTACCATACAACCACCATTAATATGTTAACAAGGATATCAATTAAGCAATATTTATTTTGTGTTATAACAATGTAATATACTGTTATAATTAAGCATATAGAAATGTGAGCTCGTTTGGAGACTGAATTGGTAAGTAAAGTGAATTCAAAACAGATGACCTAGAAAAGTCAAAAGTACATTTTAATGAGGCTTTGAGAACAACTATAGTACAATGAGCCTGTGGTTTTTATCCAAATCTCTAAAACTGTGATTATTTCTGTCTCCTCCTGTACCAACAATCTTACAGGACAGGATATGGCTGCTTATATGGGTTAAAACATCCATCTGATCTCTGACCTTTAAAATTACACTATATTTTTTATTATTCAGTGTCCTTCTTTTCTTCTATCTAGTGTTTAGTAGCAACACCAAAAATATGTCAGCCTTAAATCTGCTTCCATCTTCTTATTTTAAGCACACACACACACACACACGCCAGCACATACTTTCATGTATTCACACAGTCTGTGGCATCTGCAGTGAGTGGAAGAGGCATGCACTCAAAGGCACACACAATCACACATACAAAGAGAGAACAATGGCTCAAGCCCATAGCAGAAAACAAACAGACAGGGAGATGTCTAAAAGCTCTCAAGATGAGAGCTGCATGCAAATTGTTCTTTTGACAGTATCCTTCCCTACTCACTCACCACTCTACCACAACACAGATACAGAGACAGACTGAGAAAGACGGGGGGAGAGAGATGGGGAGACTGAAGAGGAAGGAGAGAATAGTATCTAGCCATAACAGAGTTGATTGGAGAGAGCCTTATTAAATCTGTTTACATTCCCTGCTGGGCTCCATTCTGTCAGAGAGACTTTCAACTCCATGGGACGTTTTCTGAGGAGGTTTTTACACCAAAATGGCTGCCTCTAATTAACAGGGACCTGCCGAGTACCAGTAGCCAATTATATTCCTCTCCTTGTCCCTGCCCACCAGCATTTGTGCTGCTCAGCAGTCCACTTCATGTTGGTTGTGAACACTCTGGCTGTCCCTGCTCTCCCACTGTGGAGCCTAGTGCTGAGAACAGAACTCGCTGCGTGTCCCACTGACTGGGTACAACACATAGCCAGCATTCTTGGGCTCTTAGCCTTAAGATGCAGCTTCTTTTACTTGCAAGTTATCGTGCGACTTGTGTAGGAGGCAGAGCCAGCACAGTGCTTCTGGCTAAAAGTAACACATCTAAACTGTGTACAGCTGTTGAAAACATATGAGACTGATGTGAAACAGCATTAGACAAAATCTGGTATAAACTGTTGCCGTTAAGTTGAAAAATATCAATACCCAGTGGTTGGTAAAACTGGCATCTTAAGAAAAATAGACTGGCTTGGCTAAACCAGTGACGCTACAGTCATCATTTAGTTGAAGCAAAATAGGTGGTGAGGGATGTATCACTTTAACTTTTAACGGCTGCTTGAATCCTTGATACAAGAGAGAAAATAAAATTAAAAGCTGGATGTGAGATTGAGCAAATTGAGTGAGTCTTTGGGAAAGCAGATGTCTTTCAGAATTGCCCACATTTGCAGCTTTGCATGTTAATGAAATGTTAAATACTGTTTTTTAAGTACTAAAACATAATTGGTTCCATATAAACTGAGAAAATATGAGACATTAAAGTGCAACACTTGTTAATGGCTTCCTAAAATATATAAATAGGACAAACATGTCAGCAGCTGAAAATGCTTTTTCGCTCGTCTTTGCACAGCTCCCTCTACCCTTGAAACCCCAGTCTTTCTTGCTGCCCTGTCCATCAATCTCTGCTCCAGTTCCAACTGTCTCAGTCAGCAGCATCACCGACCAGTGTGCATTTATGTGAACACAGTACAACATCAGATTATATTACTTCATGGGTGTGTAAAATGGCCGGGCCATCCATTTGGCAGCAGTAGTCTCCTTACCATCTTTGGCTGTGTCAGCAATCCCTTCTCTGCCCAGCCCTGGAGCTGTGGGAGCTCTGCCTGACGCCGCTGTGTCTCTGTCGACCCCTATGGAGCGGAGCACAGGGAGGGAGGGATGCACAGCCCCCACCGTCAACATCATACACTCACTTTACAAGGTTAGGGTTGTAGTGGGACTTGGGGAGTGGAGGGGTTGAGGATGTTGGGGGAAATGGCAGCTCACTAGAAAAACACAGTTGCACCTTTGCCGTCACCATCAGCCATAATAAAACAAAGAGAGGTGGTTCAGGGGTTTTTGGATTTGGCTGGTTAGCCTGTTTAGTTTGTCATTTGTTATAAAATAATGAATTTAAAAGCTAAAACTGGAATTGCTAAGACAGAAATGTGGGTGAAGATATTATTTCTTTCATTTTTTTTACTTCTTAGATTTTATACGAGCACCTTCATAGCCGACAGAATAAAAGTGAATGTGTGTTGATGCTGGCAGATTGGTGTGGTGACTGCAATGACCTTGGCAGAGTTTATAATGAGGGTTTCCCTCTTGCTCTCTGTGGGTAAACAAGCCTGTGGTTGAAGAGACAGCAAATGCCGCAAATGAGCAGGAAGTCTGTTCACTGGCTCTCCAGAGCAGGGGGCTTAAATGCCTGCAGCTATCTATGGATACTACAACAGCCAATTTAGCAGGAGAAGAGGAAGAGAGGAGGTATGACCTCTGCCTTCATTTACTCCTTCAGAGGGATGAAGAGCGGGAGTGAGGGATCAGATGGGAGGAGGTAGAAAAGGCAAGGGCTGAGTAATGGGGAAGACATTTCCAATACTTCAAAGAAAGGGAGAGACGGAGGTGGGGGAGGAGATAGGGAGACTGTACATGTTCTGTTGTCAATGTGTCGTGTAAACTTAGGCAGGAATGCATAATGGAGGTCTAAATGAGAGTGAACTGTCAGCTTCAAAAGAGAAAAAGAAGATACAAAGGGGCAGAGAGGTCAGGGTAGAAAAGAGGACAAGAAATACAGCTTCTTCTTGCTTCTTGGTAGTGTTAAAAATGCAGCTAAATCAGTTGAGCCACCTTTTGTTTTAATATGGTGAAGACCAAAAAGGGTTATTGTTGAATCGCTTTTGCATAAAATATCAAATTCTGCAAATCTGAGTGGGACAAATTGATCACAAACATTTCATCTACTGTGTAATAATATTTTCAGGCTTTTAGTTATGTTAATGTCAGTGCTGTGCAGGTGTACCAAAGCCAGTAAGCTGTATTTATAATCATTTAAAAAAAAGTCAAGAGTGGGCAGTGCCAGGGATAGCAACACCCCCAGGGGCTAATGTGCCCACATTAGTCACTACATACAGTATAGTGGACCAGCATTCATCTCATCAAGAGGGCAGAGGGTAACATATTCTGTAGTCAATTTAAAGCAAATGTCCCCTTAAATGTAAAGTTAAGTAGCTACCCTGAAAAAAGGAAATGTTAGGCAGAGGTGAAACATCAAAATATTTTTTCACCCATTCTGCAAAGCTCTTATTTTACATACTATGCCAGTGCGCAAGTGAGCGGCGTGCCGCAGCAAGCAGACAATGCAGTATTATCATAGCATGTACAAATGTGGTGATAAAAATGTAAGAAGCAGCAAGCAGATGTACATGAGTCAATTTCAACAGCTAACGTATAGTGGAAGGGTGCATATTGTTGGCAAAAGAAATATTAAATTTTTTATAAGTGCGTTGAAGTGTGCATTCCATTTTGGAGACACTACTCAGTGCTCAACCATTCGATAAAACAAAGGAAGTATCGCTCTCTGTCTCTCTCTCTCTCTCTCTCTCACACACACACCCATACTTTCATCTTTCTTCATACTCTCACTGTCCTTGTGTTTATCACATGAACACACATGTGCGTCTTCTGATAAAATCTCAAATAACACTGGAATAAGGGTGCAATGCAATTACATTCACCAACCATTGAGATGAAAAACCGCTCATGGATACATTTTCAATTATTCAGGGAATACATTTCAGTCTGTGCTCAGATGCTGGGAAAAGTTATTATATAATCAATACACTCTATAACACCATTAATATTTTATGCCACAAAAGTGCTTCCTGTCTCCTTGGGCTCCCAGCCAGTGGTATTTGGGCACTGCAGTCGAATAAGACGAGCCTTTTCCACCTACAGCGAGGAAGAAGTGTATACATTTGCTTTCCTCTAATACTGGAAAATACATTAGGCCCACACACAGCTTTCTTAAGATTAACAGCACATGTATCCATTTTAATCTTTCTCTTTTTTCCATATCATGCACAAAGATTAGCTCAGATTTCTTTTCTCCACTGCCCTAAGTCACCTGTGGCACAATTTTACACAAAATTTAGATGACCAAGGTGTTTTAACTTCCTTTCTTGTCTGTTTCACATTTGTCCCTTCTATTCTGCTTTTACCAAATAAAGCTACCACTTCATTTTGCTGGCCTGGTGCAGCCCCCCCTCCCCCCCTTCTCTTACAGAGCTTAGACAATCAATTTACCCTGACTTGGCCAGGATAGATGGAGGCTGTAGAGACTGCGGAGTAGACAGTATGCTGCAGGATCTCTTCACTGATAGACACACTGCCTGGCAGCTACAAAATGGAGCCAGCATGCAACTATCTGACTTTGCCTCATCATCTTGCTTTATATAATTTGCCATTTCCTTATGCCTTTTGCAACTTGCTTTATTCTTTAAAATACTGACTGAGTTTTGTAATGAGAAATGAACGGATGAGGTAAAATTATCTCACATAAAATTCTGGATTTATTGTCAGCTACAGAGATACTGATAATTGCACATCCACTTCTTGCCACCACAACACAAACTCAAACTCTCTCAGTCTCCTAAAGTGAAAGTGAATTGGAGTTCCTATCAACCTGACTGAGACACAAAGAGATTAATACGACTTTACTATCTCAGTTTCTCGGCCAGTCAAGTTCCGTGTAATGCTCTCTGCGCTATTGATTTTTATTTTTCTTTCCTCTCCCTTTCTTCCTGGCCATCTCTCTCTCTCACCATCTCTCCACCCCCACCAGCCTCTTCCGAGCTCTGAAATGTCCTGCAGGTCAGACGGATGCTGGGCCGGATCAATCAGGGAAAGTAATCTGGGACGCCTCATCCACGCAAGTACACACACAGACACATCACAGATACTCACCGACCCACACACACCCCTCCTCTGTTGCACTCTGGCCTGCCTGCCTCCAGTCTCATCGATCTGCATCTACTTTACCAAATGGATTCTTCTCTTCTTCTATCCTCCTCCACCTCTTTTCTCTCTGTGTGACTCAGAATAATAAATGTTCCAGACCGCGCGAGACGTGTACGTAAGCAATTTTTCATTTAACTTTGGCTTGACTTTTTTTTTCCCTCTCTCTTCTTTTTGTGATGTTTCAGTCTTCCAGTGAGATCGATGCAGCTTTCCCACACACTTCCTCACAGCCCCTGGGTAATCAGCACATATTTGTGTAAGGTCAGAGGTCAGCAGATGATAGGATAGGGCCAATTGCTGAGTGGAATGTCAAACAAGAGCTATATAATCTCAAGATTTATATTTCACAGACAATTATAGGATGACCCGGTATTCCTATTTTCAGATAATGAACATCTAACGTTGTTCAACATCACTTGTTTCTGAGGTCTAAGAGTTTGGTCCAACATAAATGTTGCCACAATTTACATTTAAATGTTTAGAATGCAGCTGATGTAACTTGTTCAACTCTATTCAGATTTACCTCTTCGTATCACGTATATTTTACTTTTACTTTTATATTTCAATAGAGCGCGCATCCTTAAAGCACAGTGACTTTTAGGACCTGCAGTGCTCTATATATACCGTACAGTCATTCTCATTCTCATTCACACACACAGACACACACACCACAATCTCCTTTGCTCAGCCAAACTGTAGGCGGAACTGAAGCCATTTGTCCACTGGCTGAATCCCAACTCTGCACCAACGCATGCAGAAAATTGGTGAGCATCTTGACTCTGGAGATGACACTTCAATTTGTTGAGCTCCAGTGACTGGTGCTCTGCAGTTCCTCCCTTGTGGGCGCATGAGATCAGCTGGACACCTGCCTAGCTGTTTGGCTGAAGCCTGGAGC
Organism: Pterophyllum scalare; assembly: GCA_024447675.2. NCBI lineage: Eukaryota > Metazoa > Chordata > Actinopteri > Cichliformes > Cichlidae > Pterophyllum > Pterophyllum scalare. The sequence continues at coordinate 64,554 of JAMQGT020015411.1, read as the reverse complement.
ACGGGGGACCGGGCCTTGGAACTGAAGGCCTGGCCTTGCCTGTCAGTCCAAGTCCCTGTCCCTTAGACCCAACCCTGGCCTCGCCTCTCAGGCCCTCATCACAGTTCCTCTAGTTTCACTCCTGTGCCAGGAACAGTCCCTTGCTTGATGCCTTTGACCCCTATTTCTCAGCCCTCAGCTGCAAGACATTGCAGTGCCATTATCCCAACAGTGGTCTTCCCCTGAACACCATCAAATCCCATGAACTGCTTCCCAGCCTTTGTTCCACTTCTAGCTACTGCAGCCAGCACCTCAGCTTCCAACTCAGTCAAATCAGCAAGATGTCTCCGCTGTGCATCACTGTCTGTCCTGCTGTAATCCCTGTGACGGATGGGAGTGATCACTGTCGAAGCCCTAAGCTAGAACATTTTGGTGGATTAAAGAGGCTAAATCATGGTCTCATCCGCTACATTTCCATTTCCATCCTTAATTAAATGTAAATGTGGTTAAAGGTTTTAGTGGAGATGGTATCTATCCAACATGTGGGGCTTATTCAGAAAGTAATTACCTTGTTTCCATGGATGGTAGGGAATAGGTTTGTGTTTGTGAGCCCTGATATATCTGTAATTTAACATGACACAAAATGTGTCCATCCATTTTTAGAATACAAAAATCATGTTTTGCCATGACTGGGTTAAAATCTGATTACTTTTACTCACTGTGGCTCTTCTTCATTAGAATGTAAGTGACACTGCAAATGAGCCTACAGCAGAGCAATGACAAAGATTTGCACTATTCGGTTTCATTTCGGGGAAAAGCTTATGTTTCTGTGCAATGCTCGTTTCCGTGTTGAGCTGAAGTTGCTTTTAGCTGGGTGGGGACAGGGGATAGAGGGCGCAGAAACCGACAATGAGGCAGGGAGAGCAGGCAGGCTGATCTGACTGAGTCAGCACCATGTGTCATGAGCGAGGACACCACCTCCACAAGTAGCTGGCAGGTGAATGCGGCCACGCACCTGTGCAGGCAACCAGCCATTTTAGTGAGATTGCCTCCTATCTTTAGCAAAATACACTAAGGAAAACTAGTGCATACATAAACAAACATATGCCATCGTGCACAAATACACAAGATTCACTCAACTACCCAGACCGCATACCCGTTACTGTGCCCACCTGCACATGTTGGGTCAGAAATAAGCAATTCAGCAATGTTATGCTATTGCAACCAAATGCACATTACTTCCTTGCACAACCCTACAGTCATGCTTACTGCTTAAAGTAACCTTCCCATAAGGTGAGACCAACAGAATAAGAAAGTTGTAAACTCCTCTGACTGAACTCAATTTTCAGCATAATTCACAGTAGTGGGTCTAATTAAAACTGGTTTGAGGCTGGAAGTGGTAATATTGGCTTTGTTGAACAGGTATTTAAAAAGCTATAAACAGCCTGGGGGTACACGATAAGAACAAAACCTACAGCACAGCACTTACAGAGAGAACAGAGAGAGACAGGAACACTTGCCTGGCTGCTAAGCAGAGGCAGTGCTCTTCCTAATCTAATCACTGTTTCCCCCATCAACCGCATCTCAGACACAGCCTGCTTGTGTGTGTATGCGTGCGTGTATGTGCGTGTGTGTCTGCCTTGCAGCAAAGGCATAGAGCTAAATCACATAGACACCAAATGACCGTTGTACTCAAGAATTCATTCCACAGCCCTGGGTACTATGTGAGTGTATGTTAGTGTGTATATGCGTGTGCCGAACTAATCTGGTTATTGATTCGACTCTGAACCGGAGCTCATATAATCAAATAGCTGCAAGGGAAAAGGACAGCTGTCCGTCATCTGTCTTAATGAGTAAAGTTTGATGAAGGCAATGAATAACTCGAAACTACTATGTAGAGGCAGAGGAGGTTACTACTTCACTGACAGAGCGACAAGCTGAAACTTTACAGCAATCCACTGGCGATTTCTTGGTAATCTTCCTCCTATGCTAGGAGAAATAATGAAATAGTAAACTATTTCAGCCCTATTTTCATACATAGGCATCCTGCTATTTTGGGTCTTTGGTATAGATATAAGCTTGGCATCATTTAAAACTAAAGTTACATTAACTACCTCACAGCAAGTAAACCTAATTTTGGGAGGGTGCAAATATTCCTCTTTTGAATATGCTTTAAGTCTAATACCTTAATTTTTCAGTGTCTTTTATAAAATTATAAAGTTTCCCTGTACAAGTCATTACACAATCAGTTTGGGGTTTGACTTGTCATCTGTGAAAGTCTAATCTCAGTTTAACTTGATGTGAGAGTGGTGCAATCAGAAATGGCTTCTACTGCAGGAAGAAGATAGGAGACTAAGACACACAAGCCTACATGTATACCAGCACAGCTAACAGACGAGGCCCGCAGCACACCAGCTAAACCATTAAGTGTGGCGTGCATTCAAACGAACAGATTAATCCCCCCCTACTGCTATATAGCGCAGAGTAATTGAAAATATCTACAGGAGACTATCTCTGTTCGATATACTGTGGCGTATGCAAAAGAGACAATGTATAGAGGGTAGTGGCTGATTGCCACAGAAAATTCTGCAACAGCGCTTTTAGTCTGACAGAATGTGCCGGGGAGCTGTGCATCTACAAGATAGCACAAATCTATCTTCCTACTGTTGCAATTTTCTCTCCCCTTTTCTTTTCTCTCTGTACCGCCAATATCAACTTGACAGGTGCTGATCATGACTACTACTGACGTTTGTCGGTTATGATAAGGATCTGATGTAGCGTTGCCTCCGTTTCCATCAAGGTATACTGTTTAGGAAGGATGACATTCCTCTCGACTGTAAGGGAAAATGCATTTACTGTAATCATCCATATTCCTTTTGGGACAAATACATCCATTTTCAGAGATGCCATTTCAGATCTGTGTGGCTAGCACTGGAACTACGCTGGGTAACTATCGTCGATCTTGTGCGTGGAGAAAATAGCCTTTTATCAACCTCTTCTTCCCATGTTTATTGTATATATGAGGAAACACTGTTTTTCATTTTAAATGAAGTGTATTAGCTTTAGCATGCACAGCGGCCCCTAGCTTTACCAGTCGCTGTCAATAACTGACAAGCAGATCACTTCTACTGACACTGTGGGATTTCCCAGTGTCTTGCTTTATTCCATATGGCAACACTGGTCTTTTTTTCCTTGTGTTCACATTGCTACTGAAGATAAGACAGTATAAATGATGCCATGTGGGATGCTGTTTTTGTAGGCCTTAATGTGTCTATTACCAGCAACAATGGTGCCATTTTGTAGCATGTTCAGTTGCATGTTCAATCTATAATTCATCTAGCTACAGAACTATATAAATGTTTAATATGTCAGAGGCGGTGAGGCCTGTCGAAAGCATGACCTTGAAACGTCCTTTAAACATCACACGGCTACAGCACTGGGGCCAGTTAAGCTGCCAAAACCAAAAAAAAAAAAAAAAAGAAAAAAAAGAAAGAAAAAACAAGCAACGTGTACACACACACTCTCACTCTTACACATACACACAGCCTGTCTGCCTGCTGATGCTTTCCACTGCTTTCTGTTCCCTTTTTTCCTGGGATGCAAAATGCAGATGAGACGAGTCAGCCGCTTGTGCACAGTCCCAGGAGAAACTGCCAGTCAAATCCAAACATCTGTATGAATACCAAAACACACAGGGTACAGTGGAGGATGAGAGAAAGAGAAGGAGGAAGGATGGGAGAGAGACATCGAGAAGATGAGGGAGAGAGTGGATCGAGTAGAATGAGGAGTAAAGTAGCTAGGAAAGCCAGTGTTCCTCTCTCTTTCTGTATTTTTGACTGAACAAAGAGCCATATACACATGAATACCTCTTTCCTCCCACTGTATTTTCCATCGGGATATTTATTCTGAAAAGCAGCGATGCACAACAAGGGCTCGGTCCTGTGTTTGCTAGTGGGCTGAAGCGCTAACACTCCCCAGCTGATTATGTGTCTGTCTGTAGCAGTTTGAGCTGCTGCCAAAGGAATTAGGTCTAGTATTTGTGAATGCTGTTCCCCTCACAGCAGAATGCCTTGCCATGCCTCTCAGATTTCTAGCTTTTTAAAAAGAGAAGGGGAAAAAAAACATTTTAAATAAATGAAGGAAATCACTGTGGAAGCCTATTAAATTTTCAACGTGACCGTTTTGTGAGTCTTCATGTGTGTTTAGGCTTCACACAAAAGGAATATTTAAAAACCAAAGCGTGCTAATTGGGACAGAGATTGTTACAGCAGCTTCTTATTCAAACAGGCTTTTGGCTCATTAACTGCTTCCATCCAGCTTTTGTTTAAAGAAAAGTGGAAAAGACATTTAAAGACAACAAAATATTTTGCAACGTACCACCAAAATGCTGATAGATTGCATAATGCCCTCACACAAAATCTGCTGCAGCAGTGGCAAAAGCTCTTGGTTCAAAGTAAGTGCAAAACCAAATATCCTGGCATCTTAGTGTTGTCACGTCACGTGCAAATCAAATCTTTACTTTGTAATAGCAACTACATTTTTAAATTTCAGCCAAACGAGTAAAAAGTAAAGTCTGGCGTATATAAATATTTTGCCGGGGGGGTAAATCTGATTTCTTTGGGTTCATTGTCAGATCTTTTCAGGTGTTACGACTTGTTTAGTTATCACATGAACTGTAAACTAGTTGTAATATTTTGACAAATCAGCTATTTATCAACAATCTCTGGAGGAATTTTGAATTTTCAAGGCATATGATCTATTCATTCTTGTGGAATGTTCCCAGACTTACATATGTAATTAAACTACATTAGACTTCCATCTCTGGTTCACATATCACTATCATGTCTATCTAAAAATCTAAATATTAATGCTTCATAGGCTGTGGATGGATTCTTTGCAGTTAATGCAGTAAACATGGTATTATACTTGACTGACTACTCTCTGTGTTTCTCAGCTTTGTTAAATCCTTTTTTATGCACTTGACTGGGTCTGGCCATGTACCTAAAGCTAGAGAGGAGACATACAGTGGTGTGAAAAAGTGTTTGCCCCCTTCCTCATTTCCTGTTTTTTTTGCATGTTTGTCACACTTAAGTATTTCGGAACATCAAACCAATTTAAACAATAGTCAAGGACAACACACGTAAACACAAAATGCAATTTGTAAATGAAGGTGTTTATTATTAAAGGTGAAATAAAATCCAAACCATCATGGCCCTGTGTGAAAAAGTGATTGCCCCCCTTGTTAAAACATACTATAACTGTGGTTTTTCACACCTGAGTTCAATTTATCTAGCCACACCCAGGCCTGATTATTGCCACACCTGTTCTCAATCAAGACATCACTTAAATAGGAGCTGCCTGACACAGTAAGGTCCACCAGAAGATCCTTAAAAGCTACACATCATGCCGAGATCCAAAGAAATTCAGGAACAATTGAGAAAGAAAGTAATTGAGATATATCAGTCTGGAAAGGGTTATAAAGCCATTTCCAAAGCTTTGGGAATCCAGCGAACCACAGTGAGAGCCATTATCTACAAATGGAAAAGACATGGAACAGTGGTGAACCTTCCCAGGAGTGGCCGGCCGCCCAAAATTACCCCAAGAGCGCAGCGACGACTCATCCAAGAGGTCACGAAAGACCCCACAACAACGTCCAAAGAACTGCAGGCCTCACTTGCCTCAGTTAAGGTCAGCGTTCATGCCTCCACCATCAGAAAAAGACTGGGCAAAAATGGCCTGCATGGCAGAGTTCCAAGGAGAAAACCACTGCTGAGCAAAAAGAACATTAAAGCTCGTCTCAATTTTTCCAAAACACATCTTGATGATCCCCAAGACTTTTGGGAAAACATTCTGTGGACCGATGAGACAAAAGTGGAACTCTTTGGAAGGTGTGTGTCCCATTACATCTGGCGTAAAAGGAACACTGCATTTCAGAAAAAGAACATTATACCAACAGTAAAATATGGTGGTGGTAGTGTGATGGTCTGGGGCTGTTTTGCTGCGTCAGGACCTGGAAGACTTGCTGTGATAAATGGAACTATGAATTCTGCTGTCTACCAAGAGATCCTGAAGGAGAATGTCCGACCATCTGTTCGTGTACTCAAGCTGAAACGAACTTGGGTTCTGCAGCAGGACAATGATCCTAAACAAACCAGCAAGTCCACCACTGAATGGCTGAAGAAAAACAAAATGAAGACTTTGGAGTGGCCTAGCCAAAGTCCTGACCTGAATCCTATTGAGATGTTGTGGTATGACCTTAAAAAGGCCGTTCATGCTCGAAAACCCTCTAATGTAACTGAATTAGGACAATTCTGCAAAGATGAGTGGGCCAAAATTCCTCCAGAACGTTGTAAAAGCCTCATTGCGCAAACGCTTGGTTGCAGTTGTTGCTGCTAAGGGTGGCCCAACCAGTTATTAGGTTTAGGGGGCAATCACTTTTTCACACAGGGCCATGATGGTTTGGATTTTTTTTTCACCTTTAATAATAAACACCTTCATTTACAAATTGCATTTTGTGTTTACGTGTGTTGTCCTTGACTATTGTTTAAATTGGTTTGATGTTCCGAAACACTTAAGTGTGACAAACATGCAAAAAAAAACAGGAAATGAGGAAGGGGGCAAACACTTTTCACACCACTGTATACAGCATGAGATACAACTCTTACACAATAACACCTACATACTGTCTATACACAACACTACAAACACACACAATGTGACCATTTGACATTTCATGTAATTACCGTGGATGTAAAGAACTGTGGTGTAACCTCTGCTTGTAAAAACTGAAGCAACAACGGCAACAGCAGCACAACCATAACTGTGCACTCTTAATACAATAAACAGAAGATTGCCATAGGCCTTCTACTTGTATAGTATTTAGCATGTGTCCTTGTCTAAAGTAAACTTTATGAAAGTTGGTCAGATATTACTGCTGAGGAACAATGCACAGCCAGTCACAGACAGTACAGCATTATCCACTTCAACCTAAATGTATATATTTTTGATGTACAGTATAATTACAGGCTGTCAATTTTGTCATAAACAAGTCCTCCTCAAATCAGCACTGGCTCAGGATAAGAGTTTAAAGGAAGTCAAAAGAGGTTATTTGGATTTTGTTATTCGGTGATGAATATCTGAATAGAACAGTGGTCTGAGTGTTGTGCCTCAATTTGTCAGCTAGTTAGTTTTGTAATAATAGTTTTATAATAAGAGGCCCCGAATGGTCAAGAGGCACTTTTCAGTTTGAAGCAATTTATTTCATTGCAGTCAAATATCATAAGATGGATGTTGGTTAAAAAAAAAAGAAAGAAGAAGAAGATGGAAAGTAAGTTCACCAGGTTATATTTTAATTACAGTAAATATTCCCGTTCTTTGTTATTTGTTCTTTGTTAATATTATTATAAGTAGTAAAAGCAGTGGATAGTTACAAAGGTAAAAAAATATCTGTGCACCTGGTGATAGTATAAGTTTAATTTTAAATCCCACAATCATCATGATAACACCATGAATATCATCCTGAATAATGCAACATAAACATTTGTGGTAAATCACACAGAACTGAAGTTTCTGAACAGGACCACTGGAATGAAGATTAAGAGGCAGCTGTTCCACTGTCCGAGCCACTTCAGCCATCTCACTTTATGTATTTTATTGGTCTCTAATGAGGATCTACTTAACAATGTCACTCCATGTCTGTACACATGTCAGTCGGCCCTCTAATATACACACAGGATCAAATACAAGCACACAAATCCAGCACAGGCTATCATGTCACTGAACTGATGAAGCAATGTCCTCTTACTGTTCAATTACCTTTACTTTTGTTTTGTATTTGTGAGCTCATCATCCATATTTTTCTCTGTGTCTGCAGATCACTGCTATTGTTCCTCAAAAACCTTGGAACTACATACTCACGTGTCTATCTGTCCTTGTCTCAAGTGCCTTTGATCTTCAGTTACATTTAAATCCCTGAGCACATGGTCAGTGCACTGTAGCTAATAAATTCCTCATACACCCCACCCTATTAGCATTGATGTGTAACCTTCGAGCTCATGGTGTTCTGCCTGAGGGTAATAGAGGCACTGTGCGCTTGTGTGTGTCGGTGTGTATTTTTGTAAAATGATGGCCTGTCTCTAGATCAGGTCTCCCACTAGCTCCCATCAGGAGGCTTCATGGTTGCACGCTCATCTAATACCTCCAATACTAATGAATATTCTACTTTGTCACTGCCTCTCTCACCGTACCTTCGTTCTTGTGTGGCCACCTCGTCCAATCTAGAAGGAAGTAATGTCTGTATTTACAAATTAAATGCTACGCACGCGTTCTCTCACACACCTACGTTCGTCTTCTTTCACCGCCAGTCTTACTGCGATACAGGCCTCTACACCTATGCTATACTGTGGTTGCCAGCATGCCAGCTAGCACCACTAGCCACGACACCTACGGAAGAGTCGCCTTCCCCTCAATTAGCATTTTGATTACATCCGATGGAAACTAGCCAGTACACAAAAATTGTACTTGCTGACAAATGCCTTCATTGTTCCTAGTGGAAATACCCAAGTGAGTCAGTCCAGTTTGATGATGGCAAGAGAGAACCATTTTGGAAAAAAGACAGATGCATTGAAAATGCTAAATAATAATACTGACTTTGTAGTCACAATGTTGACGGATCGGAAATGAAATAGAACTTTGCCTTACTGTCTGTGACAGGTAAAAAAACCCCAAAACAACTGGAGATAAAATGGCTTCTAGTTTTATTAGTCCACCTCTCACTCTGTCGCTTGAACATGATGGATGAATGGGTAAATGGATGCAATGTTAAAGTGAAATTCAGGAATACTTAAATAGCTTGTAATCATCACTTTCATGCTGGCAAGTAATCTCACACACACACATGCACACACTTACACACAGCAGTAAGGGGCATAAAACTTGAGAGTGAGAGAAAGAATGCACGACATTATAATCTATTGTAATCCAGTCATGCGCGTAACTCACACACCTACTCCCATCTTTTCTTCAGCTCTGGCACAATACACGGACAACACACCCTCGGACTGTCTATACAAGCGGCGTGACAGATAACATGGATATTCATTTAACTTACATGCAGTACTTTGCATAAATGAATATCAAATCCACAAAAAGTCCAGTTTCCCTACCATGTAAAAAGATATTTAGCGTCAACCATGTGCCATCTACCTCTGCAGTGTTATAGACAGGTAAATATTTCAGAGTGGTGCAAAGGCAGGAAAAACAGGGGACACCTACACAGCCCTGACTTCAACATAAAATGGGAGCTGTTCCCCCCTTTTAACCCTTCCCTCCCTCTCTTCCCTATTTCCTTACTTCTTTTCCTGCCTCCCCACATTTCCCATTAGCCTGATATCTGTCTCCGTCCCTCCATCTGCCTTCCTCAATTTTTCATTCTGCCCACGGACCTACAGTCTACCCCCCCCCATCCCTCCTCCCTGTAAGAAGGAACTTAACATTCTGCACAATAGTTCAACATTATCACAGCGCTGGCTGAGCAAGAAGAATGGTACAAACTGACTGTGGGTGACAGTATATCTACAACTACAACCTGCTCTGTTCACTATAGGATGCTCAAAATTAACCAATCACTGCACATTAGAGTATAGTGGCAGGCTGCCCGTAGCCTTCCTTACCATCTTAAACCCATTCCACTCCATTTGGGAGATGCTGGCCGTTGTCTCACGTTCTCTCTCTCCTCACACAACAGCTACAGCAACGCCTCAGAAAAGAAAATCCCCTACTCTCTTTAAAACTCTTATTGTCTTAGTCTCCCCTGACACAGTCTCCTTATTTTTCCTCTCCTTTGCACTCTTCCTCGCTGCCTGATTCGGAGTCTTAGCAGCGAGCGGAGAACAGCGTACTAGAGGTGTACGGCGCAAACATTGCCTTCTTCCACAGATGCTGAGAGGAGAATGGATGTGAGTGCTGGGCTGCAGTAAGGCTCTCCCTCCTACCACCCTCCCTCCTTGCCCCCCCCCTTCCCACAACCACCTGCCCAGTCGCCTGCTCAGCTGGAAGGTCAGAGCCCGCCCACACACCACCCCCCTCAATTCTCTTTTAGAGTCTGTGATTGGCTTCTTGGCTTGCCTGTCAGCCCTTGGCCTCACCTCCCCTCCCTCAGTGTTAACACCTTCGCTCTCTGGCTGGCTCTGAGCCCTCGTCGGCACACGCCAACCGCAGCCCGGTTTGGCAGAGAAAAGGCTCTCTGAATCCCAGCAAAGCAATCAATCGCTGCTGAGGTCTGTCTGTGCTTGAGTGAGCAGCGCAGAGCAGAGCTGTTACAGCCTCAGGCGCTATGGTAATAGGATGCCTGCGCAGCACTGTGTATATAAATTAGCTATTACTGGGTGCATGTTAAAATCCCCTGTACATTTACATGACTGTGTATACAGACCATCTCTGTCTCCCTCACTCACTGTCTCTCTCTGCCTTACACACACGCACATGCACACACACAGACGCACAAAAGAAAAGTTTGTGTCTTAAATAATGATTGATTACTTTAAGGAAATGCAGATTTAGTTTTTGATTTTTTTCTTTTTCTTTCTTTCTTTTTGTTTTTTGTTAAAATATTACCGCTTCAAATATAGCAAAACGAAATCACGAACACGAACTCGCGGGAAGTCGGTACACACCTGTCCAAGCAGGTGCTCCCCATAAATACTGACAGAATGAACAATTTTTTTTAACGTATTGTAATTTTTTTTAAAGTAAAAAGCTGAAAGGAATTCTGTGTAAACATTTACTGTCTGTTTTGATTTGCTATACGGTCACAGTGAAATAAAGCTCATCTGACTGCAGACTGTGGGCACAATAAAGGGACAAGGGAGTACTACGACAGAAAACCGCGCTCTACAATATCTACTCACCATGACCATTCTTGTGTCGGGCTGTCGCTGTCGGCAACGGTGCTCTTGGTGGATAAACTATAAAAGCCGGCGAAGTAGGTGAGGAAAGTCGGACAGAGGAGCAGGGATGAACGAACCGAGATCGCGGCGTAGTGAGACTACCAAAAACAAAAACAGAAGCGTAACCGTGGGTGTGGAAGCCCCCCGCAGCCCTGGCCAGCGCAGAAGACAAAAGGCACTCCCCTTCAACTACAAAAAACGTCAAGACCAAGGAAAGCACCCAAAAGAAAAGATTCACAGCAAGCGAACACCTTCTACCTTTCCCCCCAAAGCCATTTACGGAACGTCCAGTCACCTCGCACGCGGTCACCCATTGGCTGTGGAGGTGCGGACGGGGCGGTGCGCTCGCGGATGAGAGTCTGAGAGGAAGGCTCGTGTGGTCCACGATGCTGGATGCGGGGAAGCGTCGTACGGGGACACAGGTATCAGGGAAGCGCTTTAAGGTGGTTTCGTGCTTGCATATAGGCGCGTAACCGTGTCACTCTACTGTTAATAGTTATGCGTGAGTAGCACGCTCTTCAGCACGCGCATGGACCAGTGCCACGGAGTAGGCGCGTGCCTGCAAGGTTATTTGCATGACTGCTGCAGTGTGTGTGCGTGTGCGTGTGTGTGTGTGCGCTCTCTGGTGTCAAGCCATGTGTAGACCTCGCTTCCTCAGAAGCGGTTCTTTTTTTTCTTTTTTTTAATAGTTATTTTACTTTCGCCTCATCAAAAACGGCGCCTCAGAAAAATTCCAAACACAGTAATTCCCGATTACTCTTCTTAAAAGTGCTGCTCAGCAGAATCAACTATTAAGAAGCAGGGCACACATCCCTGGTTTACTGTTGAAGAGCAAGCATATTTAATAAAATGCTGTTATCAAATTCATAATTACTGATATTGCCAATTACTCTGACAAATTATGATAATATTCATTACAGTTTAGTAATAATGAATATTAATGAAGAGGAAAAAAAAAAGAAGCAAGCTTAAACTTTCTTTGTCAAGCCCCAAACCTGTCCCAGGTTGATTTTGTCTACCTGGCCCCTAACTCAGGCAGACAAGAAGAGGGAGCTCTTGCTTCCTTTTAACACAGTTACCTGGCAGGCAGAAATTCTTGGCTGAACCTTCAAACACGGCTGAATACATTCACACTCATATGCACAGTACACTCAGAATGCAAATACTGAAACACATGTTGCTTGATACCCTACTGGATTAGCACACATAATATATTCGCATGCACACGTATTCTGTCTCACACTCTGACACATTCAAGCACCTTATCCTGTACATGAACATAAAGCCTCATTTGATATTGCAGTGGCTATACCCTCGGGTTGCCGTGAGATCAAAACATCATCAGTTTCGCAGCACATTATCATACTGTTTTTCTTCGTGTTCTGTGCAGCAATAAGAGGCTGTCAACTCTTAATCTCCTGCTGTTTTGTTTCAACTAGCCTTCAGCTATGTGAGGCCCAGCAAACCTAATGGAACTAGTGGACATCCATTAAGCTAAGAAAGATATCTCCTTATCTTCCAACTCAAAATATATCCTGATACAAGACTACAGTATAATGTATATAATCTGAAAAGTCTGAAAACAAATTACTGAAACGTCCTGATTGTAGTTTTTGTCAAAAAAACAATGATCACGGTTAGTTATAGGTCGCTAGTTACTGATTAAACACAATGTTTATTTCAAAATAGTTGTAAACAGTAGTTTAATCAATAAGGAAAATAACTGTTGCTTATAGTCCCAGTGGGACACCTCCCACTACTTTTTGACATGTCAAAGCAGTTGAGAACAGCAGCTGAGGTAATTAAATTCAGGTCTCAAAGCAAACCATCCACTGAAAATCATGCAAGTGTGATCTTTTTAGTGTCTGAAGCTAAATGTAACACATTAAAGGCCGTGCTTTGTGCATACTGCACATATAATCACACAAGGAACACACTGTACACCATATAGTTCACTTGACACCTAAAATGACACTGTGTGTATCTATACAATTTTAAGCTGTGAATTTTAACACACAAATAGGTAGGCAAATTAGCTCCCCAATGAAACACTATGGGAAAAAGACTATTAAGAACTAAAGCATCACAGTTTCTCTGCTTCTTCCTTCACCTCCACCTGTCTGTTTAGCTACAACTAGCTAGCTAGCCTAGCTATGTGCCTGACATTCTAATGAGAATCCTCACTACGCCCTCCATTAGGCCGGAGCAGTAGACATGCACACACACACACACACACACACACACACACACACACACACACACACACACACACATGTATACACACAAGGGGGAAGATGGGCTGAACAAGCCCGCTATTGTTTCAGATAGAATAAAATATGCTGGCACTTGCAGTCTGGAGATTTGTACCGATCACACGGTATATAACATAAGAGAGGCAGAGTAATGTAGAATGAATCACAATGAAACTGGATTAAAATAGAAGTGCGTCTCTGCCGCTCTTCCTTTGTTATGTGCTTTTTATCTTTTTCTGCCACAGAGCAGAGTGAAGTGAAATTTGCAGCTGAATAGTACAGGCAACAAACCCTCAGTCTTCTAGCCATCTTTTATCCTCCTGCTCTGACCTTTGAGTTTAATAAAGGCTTTGGGTTGGACCCAGGAAAAGATATTCTCCACCCCACAGCCTTTAATATTCTTGACCAAACTGTGTTTTTATTGTTGCATTTTAATTCCCTACGGTAAAGTGTAGAAAGTCAAATCTATGGCAGTGACTTGCATACAAATCATGTCTATTTTTTCCCCGTGTGTGTGTTTTGTCAACTTTTAACTGCCAGTGTGTAGAGGCAGTAAAATAAAATGGGTGATAATTTTCTTATTTCATAATGGACAGTGTTTTAAGGTTGTTTTTCTCTCCCCGTAATATGAACCAAATAACCTTTTCTCTAAATGAGAATATGATTTGAAAGTGAAAATAGTCTCTCGCAGTTGTCTTGCTTTGTGTGTCATTTCGCTAGATTGCGCTACAGGACAATGATTTTAAAAGGCAATGAAAGTGACTACCAGCTATAAACACAATCTGTTCTTTCCAGTGTGCAGTGTTATGGAAGGTATGCAGTCTCGGCACACAGGCGCATATCAAAGATGGAGCCGTGTTGCTGCCATACTTAAGGACATACACTGAGCATTATAATATTGTGCATGGACAGATGGGGGGAGTGGTTAAGATACTCCATCAAGGGCATCCATGTTGAGATACTCTACAGACTGGATTACAGTATAGCTCATTATCTCATGAATTTAGCCCGTCTTTATGTATAGTTTATGCCTAGCACACAGAAACCGCAATGCAGCATGGGAAAAATGTAAAAAAAAAAAACGTCAAAGAAGTAATTAATGTTAATAACTAAAAGGGATACTCTTTTTAATTGCATTTCCATTTTGTCATACTTTGCATTAAAAAAAAGTGTGTGATTTTGATTGGATGCATTATTTGGCTTTTTAGTCGATGACTGATGCTAAATCGTTTTTAAGCGGACAAATGATATTTCTTTCCTTTTGCAATATTTTGAAAGTTAAAAAGCTTTTGTGGCTATAACCCAGCAGGGCCAGCCACACTGTCAGCAATGTGAAGCCCCATCTCACTTATTGGCTCTGGCTCTTATCCATAAACACACACACAAAAACAGGAAAGCTGATTCCAGGCATACACAAACTCGCTACCACACAGTCAAAAAAAATAAAAAATTTTTAAATTAATTTGTGGAGCGTGTCACACTCTGACACAGTGTCTGTTGTAGAGCTGGAGCTTTAAGGCCTGGACCCCAGAAGGGTTTTCATCCTGCGCTTCCAACCTGCTAATTCTGAAAGCAGAGCGCTGGCTAATTGTCGTGAACTCCTCTTGCCCTCTCTCCAGCCCAGCTTCTCCTCCCTAAACCCCTCCTAGTCACAGACCTTAATGGATTAACTGCAGACTGTGTTGCTCCACTTACTCTTTTATTCATTCTGATTGTCTTGCAAGATGCTACATCCAGAAAAATCTGTTTGTGTATACTGAATCTAAAAGGTTTGAACAATTACACATGCAAAGGCTACGCTTACACATCATACTCTGGTAGCAGCCAACACATAGAGTTCTGGTAACAAGTGTGAAGGAGCAGGTGAAGAATAGTATATGCCGTATAGCAGGTTTGGTTTGAATATGCAGTGTGCAGTCAGTGATAATTGTGGGTGCTCTCGGTTTGAGTCTTGTTAACTGTCACACACAGTGTTTCAACACCTGTCCTATGTTTCACTCTGCATAATAAGGCTTCTATTTAAAGGGGGGAAGTGAAGATGCCAGTTGAGGTGTTACCTCAAAGTGCTGGAAGAAAATACCTTGATAATTAACAAGAGAAGGAAAACTTGCGTTTAGAAGGAAAAACTCATCGTCCGACAAAAAACAGTTTGAAACTGAATTATCACAGTGTGGCAAAACACAGTAATTGAGGACAAAACTGTATTTTAACAGAGCCATGGAGAATAATAAAATACTTATCAGGCCTTGTTAATTTCAGTTCAAAAACATCCCATAATTCACAGCAGTCGATGCAGTAAAACAGCCTAATACATTTAATAGCTCAGCACACCCTTCTCAGTATGCTGTGGTTCACTTAGGATCTTTCTGATTTGCCCTTGAAGGATAGATTTAGTTGCTCTATTGAAGTTCTGGCAGTAGAAGCATCTTGCTGTGCTACTCAGACTGATGACTGCCTCTTTCTTGGCAGGTGTCCACCCTCTGATGGTAACAATCAACAAATGAGAATCACAGCCTTCAACTTGCCTATCTCCAATGACAAAATCAGCATCACTGGGTCCAGTCAGCAAACAGCTATTAACACGGCAACATGTCTGTTTCTGGACAGCAATGGCCAGTTTGAACTCAAATAGCTTTTGTTGGTGGTTTTCAGGGTTAAGACAAGAAGGTTTATTTGGAGGAAGAAATTGTACACACTGTGTGGGTGATGCTTGGTAAGTGTACCTGCATTACTGACGCTCATTCAGTCAAATCACCTCTTTTCTTTCTCCTCAAAAGCAGGCCCCACTGTGCTACAGTGCTCTGACAGTTTAGTAATGGATTACAGCAGTTGGACATAGTTCTACCACAAAAGCTGCTCTTAGAAGAAAACCGATGTCTGTAAGCGGGGTAAAGTAGAATCAGCACAATGGCATCTTATTTAAGTGACAAAGGGCACATGATGTTAAATTGTTTTTGGGAGGAAAGTCAAGCTCGTAGCCAGTCAGAGTGAAGGGATAAATGTGCGCACAAAAAAAAAAAAGAAAAAGAAAAAAAAAATCCCAGGTTACTTCAGTTCAAACTTGCCACAAAAGTACAAACTGAACAAATGTCACAAATCTCCAACTTGCTCAAGCATATCTCTTTGAACTTCATTCTAACATTGAAAAAATATGCAATGTAACCAAATCAAAAATAACAACACTGAGTTACAGCTCAGAGCTTTGAATTTTGTCTCTGGTGTTGATTGTGAAAAAAATGACATTTCATTTTGGATTATCTTTTTTTTTTTGTTTTTTTGGAAAAACTAACAACTAAATCCCACACTGGCTTGCCATTTAGAAATTTGTGAAGTCATGGTAACCAGAGACAGAAAGGGGATCCAGTAAATGGCATATGCTAACTAAATGCACACCACATTAAAGATGAGAATTTTATTTTATATATATTTTTTTTTTGTGAAATTGAACTAATCTAGCTGGTGCTTTCCTTCTACATCCTCTTCTCTCCATGACAGTGGGCATGATACGCAGTCAGCTTAACCCCTGACTGTGTCACTCTCCCTCGTAGAAACTCCTTAGATCAGAAATGAATTCTTCATGCTGATCCCAGAACAAGGCTGTGCTGCATTTGTCACAGCCACTTTCTTCAACTTTAACTCAAAGCTGTTTGCTATGGCTGGAGCTTTGCAAGCTGCAGAGATGTGACAGGAAGCTGTTTGAAAGCTCAGACTGACGCTCTGTCTCTATCTGAGAGCAAGCGCTTGTTCAGCCACTATGTAAACTACGCAGTCTCACAGTCCTCGTTTGTTGTTTTAATTCAAAATCCCTACAGTAGGTATAGCTGGTTTTCTTTTTTCTTTTTCTGTGTGAAAACATCAGGAAAAATACATAAAAACACTAAATCTACACCTAAATACACATAAATATATATATATTCTGTCTTTTTTTTTTCTTTTTTATGGAAGCGATAATGGTCGTAATGGTCTTTGAGGTGGTAGCAGAACACAAATGAGAGATGGCTTGTGTAGGTGCCCAGAAAGGCTTAGCTATGCATTCTCTGTTGAGTCTGGCATGTGTTCTGGCACCGCGAGTGTATTCTCAACAGGACTCTGGTGGATTAGTGTCCATTTGGACAACAGAGTGGTCCACAGCTTGGGGTGACATTCAACTTCAGTAGGCCAGCAGCTCTCTCAGTGATCATAAAGTTCCTGCTAGCTGTAGATGTATTGATAATGTAAAGATATGTATTTGTCATAGATGTAGTCAAAGATCAGGCATAATCACTGGGACACCAAAACGGCGCCCTTTTCTGTTGATGTTGTGTCCTTTAGTTTAAACTTGGTGTGTGAAATGAAGCCGTAGTGTGGTGGGTCGGTGGCTCGCGGGGGTTTAGTGGTGGGCTTTGGGGCTGTGAGGATGGGAGACTGTTTTGTGTTTGATCCCGGTCGGGGTACAGCCATGCTCACAGGACCACCGCTGTGGTCCATCTGGTGGAGGCTTTAATCACAGCTCCCCCCATTTACACACACACACACACACACACACACACCCTGCAGCAACACAAAAACGCACAGTGTTTCCCACTTGAGGTTCTTTAATTGCTGCTGCTCACTCTCTGAGCATTTTATGTGCAATATTTACTTTCTTCTTCTTTCTGCAGTCATCTTTCTGCAGAAATGAGCCCCCCCCCTTTTTTAATCTGTAACAAACTCTGCAGTGTTTAAAACCTCATCAAAAACCTTACACTATCAGATCTGCATAAATTACACCACTGTGGCTTTTGATAAGAAATAACCTTTCAGAAATTAGACACATCCATGGTCCTTCATTGAGCTGGCCATCGGCACTGTGGACCAAAACATGCCCACGCCGCACAGATCCGACTCTCCAAATGTCACTTCATGCTTAACCGCCCTTTCTCATGCTTGAAGAAAAGCAAGTGGGTAATGCACAAGAAAAAACCCCACTGGGTTTCAGTTTAAATGCCTACATGCTTAGAGACATGTTTTGGTTATTTTGTGTTCTTGAAACATTTAGCCGATTAAAGAGAAAAAAAAAGTCATTGGCAACAAACACTCTAGAAATGATTTTCCTGCTGTGAAAATAACAAGACGTTTGGTATAAAAAGAAACAGTCATGTTCTGAGTAAATCTTCACTTTGTAACATTAAGTCAGGACAAATAAATGTAGTTCTGCGAGAAAACATGTTAACAGAAAGTTTTGAGAAGGCTGCTTTTAAAGTGCAACAAGTTACAGATTACAGTCACAGTTGCCCTTTTAAAAATCCAATATGTAAAGTAACTTTTTAAACTAATTCATCAAAGTAATGTAACACGTAAACAGCCCCTTTCTAATTTTAGAAGGGTAATATTGTTAAATTTACAGCACCGAAAGCCGTTCTTGTCTGACGACTTGGCAACCCGCCATGCTGGTCGTAGGCACGGCTTGGAGCAGTGCGTGCTGACTGGCAGCCAAGAGGTGGTGCAAATTCAGACAAGAGAACCAATCAAACGCAAGGCTCAGTGATTTCAGTGAATACTGCCAAATGAACGGAGCCTCCCTGGTAGTAGAGGCAACTTGGTGTAAGCCATACTGCTGAAATTGCAGCATGTAAATTTATCACGATGGCCCCGGTGACCCATGTTATCAGCGAATATGCCAAAAGAATCCATTTTTGCACTGCAAAAACATGCAAAGAAACATATTAAAAACTATATTACCCATATACGCCTTTATAATCACCAGCATTTTGACTGGTAACTGTAATTCAATTCCATATTTTCCCTCAGATTACAATCCCAGTAATTTTGTAATTTAATCATATAACTCCATAAAATCTCCTCAGTTACTTCCCAAGTAAATATACATATTAAAATTATACATGAAACACTGCATATTTAATCCTTATGTTTATGTTTTGTACTGTATGTTTAATCCTGTAAATCAGGAATACATATTTACAGCCTTACTGCTAATATACTGGTTCAAGACACACTCCTTAGTAAATCCAGAATGCTGATATTAGAATCCATTTATAATTAATGGAGAGTTTAGCAGATAAAGACGATGCTTCTGCTGCATGTTTGGGTTTGCGATCACCTGTACAGCCAAGCCAACACATAGACCAACTAATAGAAATCTTCACGTGAGCCTACGGTGAGCTGCTGTAACTTCACTGGTCACTCTTCCTCTGCGCTATTACACGAGTCAGCCGCACATACATCATTTGTGACAACGGATACTTTGCCTCATCCCCGGCAATTAGTGAATCAATAAAAACGCAGTGGCTTTGAAACCATCAATTCTGAAAGAGTAAAAAACAGCATTGTTCATCAACATGCCAGCATCTCAAACACAGACAATCGCTCAAGAATCAGCAGCATTTGTCAGCTCGGCATCAACAGGCGTCGAGCTGTCAACAATAAGGCCCATTTCCTCGCATTGGTGCTCTTAAAATGACTATCACATGCAGTCTGGTCAGGAGTTCTCACCTACAAAATGGGCATCTGTTTCGGAAAAAAAAAAGACTATTGAATAATCTTTTCGTCAGGGGATTTTGTTTGCATTATAAATTTGCGTCTATTGTCAGGGAGAAGACTGAGCTTAAACCATCTGATGAGATTATCATGAGAGATGGAGACAGGGCAGTAAAGGTCTTTCACTGGCTAATGCGTCTTTTGTCAAGGTTTATAAGGCTGACATATCCATAGTGCGTTCGGATATCACTGTCAGTTTTATAATTAATTCAGTAAACCTGAATGATTCAATAACTACAGCATAAACTGCTTTTTAAATGGACAAATAAGCTGACCTAAAAATTACATTTTGGCCTCTAACTTGGACTTACACTTCTGAATAGCATCTGAAGAAACTTTCTATTTTTACACATTCATTATTTTGCAAAGAGCAAAATACGAAGAACTCACCACTTTTGAGAACACAATAGCTCTTTCTCTCCAGTCTTGCCTGTCGCATTATTCTTTCTGTATTTATCTTCTTAAGCCAAATGAAATAACTGCAGCTGGATGTGAAAACATTGTCCAAGAGAGGCAACAAATTTGTTTCTGAAATGAAATGTTTTATATTGCCAGGCAAAAGGGCAGCCCTGGGATTTTTTTTTCTTTCTTTTTTTTTTTGGAATTAAGGAAGAAAAATGAACAGCAAGTGAGATTATTTCATTCAGTATGTTGAACTGCGTAAATGTAGCCACAGACTTAAATCCGCACTACAATTTAGAAGCCCACAATGGAATTATAATCCACTACAACATAAACTGTGATAATTGTGATGACTATGACTAAGTTAATCCGTGTATTAAAAGGCTTGTCAGTCAGCGTGGGAATAATAGTGCATTAAAATCTTCTGCTTTACTTTCTGGTGGTGGGTGTGACCTTTTTGTTTACATCTGAATTAGGGACTGCAGTCTTCAACAATCTCTTTTGCCACAACTGTGAAGTGACATTCAGTTTCATTCTGTTTCTAACTGGAAAATATGAGCTCTACTATGTTACATAAGCGGAGTCACAGGTGACCTTTGGCTGGGCGTGGACACATGACGCTGCAGCAAGCTATTAGAGGATTACTCTCTTGTTTATGTCTCACCTACAGAGTTGATGAGTATAAAAAAAACAGGTCACAGCTGACAGTGGTAATGCGTGATGCCGCACATGCTAACAGGCCTCCTAAAGAGCCATGCTATGCAAAAAAAAAAAAAAAAAGACTCCAAGGGAGACAGAAATACAGTAAGGAAAAAAGCAAATAAGAGCAAGAATACACTTGTGTGTATGTGTGTGTGTGTGTGTGTCCATGAGCCTGCAGACACCTGCTCCATTCTGCAGTGATGGCTCCCAGCGGGACACAGGCTCAGCTGCTGATCACTAGGCCCTCCCTGCAGCACTGGTGGCCAGCATACACACATAGATATGTGCGCGTACACACAGACACACACACACACACACACACACACCTCCTCCAACAAATCTGAACCCTTCAGGCCCCCCTTGCAGTGCCCCTCTCTGTGCTCCCCGTAACTGACACACCACATGTGCTCACATCAAGTGCAAACATGACATGATGTGCACGCGCGCGCGCACACACACACACACACACATGTGTTAGCTGCACAGTCTATGCTCCTGTGATGTTGCATGTAAATTTTCTGGCATATTGCCGTCATAATGTGCTCTAGTTTGAGATGTGCTGTTATGGTCGAGTATCATGCCTTTTTTGTCCCTATAGAACCCTATAGCTGAAAAAGCTTTGCTGAAGAGAGCACAGCTTCCAACCATATTAAACCACATTATGTGCTTCAGTTATAAAGGGAAAGAATGTTATAAAGAATATTACTGTCCTTATCATGTTAGCGCTGTTTTCCTTACACATTTAAACCATTTTGAGTGATCTTTAGTTTGCCAGATCAATATATTGCTCACATTAGAAAAATATTATACACCAGCAACATTTGCTTTTGTCAGTCTTATGTTAATTAACCACCATTGTACTTGTTTCACAAATATTACTGTTGATTCTGCATTTTGCACATATCTCCATCTCTGCTTCCCTTCCTATGAACGTCTTTTTTCCCTCTGTGGCGTCATTCAGTCTGCTGCACCTGTTTGTGCCTCAGTGACAGCAGGGTTGTGGAGCACAAATGAACTAATTTCCTGGATATAGAGAACACTGCAATCAAGTAGAGGGGAAATGCAGTGAGCGGCAGATGGAAGAAGCTAATCATTGTTATGAAATAGAGATGACCTCTAACTATCTCCTGGATGTTAATATACCATGGTTACACACGTTTGCCAACAACTATGGCAGCCCCCTTTCTCTTTGTCCCTCTTTGCTTTTCGTTGCTGTGTTGATGATGAACGGCTTTAGGCAGCTTTTTCTTTCTTTTTTTTTTTCAAATGTTGAAACATTAAAGATTGGAGTTGTCAAACAAAGCCTTGTGTCACATAGAGAACGGCAGCTGCCTGCAGTGGGTAATCAGTGGAGCTTTCCACAAATTAACAGCATTCAGCTCTGAAGCACGGTGCACTGCAGCTTTTTAGATGTGGGCTTTTGAAAATTAGATCCCAGTGACTGAAAAATTGAATAATTTGCAATTAAGTTTTTCTTCACATTATCCACATTTTACCTACTTCGCCTGAGGTGGTCATCCTGGTCATTCTAACACTGTAAACTGAGGTGGGGCACGCTTCTACAGACATGAGAATGTACATTTCAGTTTCATTTATTGCATGTGCCTCTGTGTGTTGTGTGTGTTTCAACAGAGTCAGAATTACATTTTTTGGATGCTCTTTTAAACACTGTCATCCTAGAGCTTAAAACACGACTGTAAACATGCGCACACAGACACGAAGACATTTAGCACAAACACACAAACGGATGCTCTGAACAAGCTGAACCTAAACAAGCTATTTATTCACTTATCAAAGCAGTAATTCGGACCAATACCGCATTCCATAAAATGCAATCTAGTGTCTTAATATTAAATTGTAATAATACCAAACTATTAGATTGATTAAATAACCATTTTGCTAAATAATGAATTTGCTCCTTTTTAAAAAAAAACAGCAAAAACCCCCCAAAACATGCAGCAATGTTTGGCTGCCGCTACACAGTTGCATTTCCTTTTCTTAAAGCACCAAGGTAGAGATTGCAATGTTGCTTTTGAGGCTCTACACACCAAAGCCACCAGAATCTTCCAGCACATTCATCTAATGTAT
Source organism: Pterophyllum scalare (assembly GCA_024447675.2). Lineage (NCBI taxonomy): Eukaryota > Metazoa > Chordata > Actinopteri > Cichliformes > Cichlidae > Pterophyllum > Pterophyllum scalare. The sequence goes on along the minus strand of JAMQGT020015411.1, from coordinate 41,669 downwards.
GCAAATGATCTTGCTGTGCTTAATGAAGGCACCATTAATCACTTTAACGATGGTCTTTTTTAACCAGGGTAATCATGCGCAGGCATACACGCGCACATTTTCAAACAAATACACAAGCGTATGCGATTACCCACATGCTCCATCGCTCACACACAGGCACACACACACACACACATGCAGGAACGTGGCTCATCACTAGAAACACACTGATGGCAAATGCGCAAAGTCCCCAAAATGAACCATTAGCGAACCATTTTTGCTAGAAATGAAACTATTTATGATGAGGACCTGACAGTCACTTAGTTAATAATAAAAATGCCTTGAATTAATTTTGTCTGTGCTAATTGTGCTCTGTACTTTTTTTTTTTTACTGTTGTCTGTTAAATGCAATGTAATGTGCAACTAGTCATCTGTTCATCACGCTTCACCCTGCAACTGAGCTAATTTCTTTTAAAATCCATCTCATAAGATGCTGATAACATTCATCAAAAAAAAAGTGTTTACATGCCAATCATATTCATATAATAAACTGGAGTAAGTAGTTCTGTTGGTTTTAGTAAATAATTTATGGTCTGGCAGCTTTATGCAAAGAGCTGATAACACTGTTGTGAGTCTAAATGGGCAGTGGGAAACACATGCTTTGTGTTGTGCATAATAAGAAAACAGTGGACAGATGTCTTTGAACTGGCGTAAGAATTCAAAGCAAAATAAATAAATAAATAAACAACTGACAAACAGTTTTGAAGCTCAGCTCCTCACGGACGCATTTCAGTGCTTATCCTCGCCATGAATTTGCATACACTTGACGGAAACCCCTGGATACAGTCAGCAGCATGACAGTGGGTTATGAAGGCTTCCGGGAGGCTCTGGGGTGTGGATCTGAGCCAGTTTGAAGGGGAGCCGAACCAATGAAGAGCCCACAGCAGATTAGACACCCACAGCTTCATGTCGCTTTAATGCGGCGAGTCAGGGATTTTCTTACAGCTCTTTTGCCTAAACGCTCAGGGTTTTCTCATGCCCCTTTTTCTCTGTCATTCCCTTTCCCCTGAAGTAATCGTTTCTATGTAAATTGCAGAGTAATGTTGACTCCAGCGCAAAATATCCCATCTATTTACAGTTTCTCTGCCTCCCCTTGATAACATGACTTCTCAGATGTTAACTGAACTGTAACTGACTTGATTGGTCTTTTAAAATCAAAAACAAATTGACATCTCAGGGTGCTAAAATGTATTCTTTGACTCCCAAGGTTGCTGTAAAAAGTCTGGAATTTTAACAATGGTGCTAATGGCCGTCTTTTAATTTACAACACATCAATTAATTCATCATCAAGCAGCAAGGAGATAAATGAATATTTTATATTGCTAACAAAATTGACAAAATCCAACAAACAGAATATATTACCCGCACAAACACACATTCGCACATGCATACAGACACACACACAGATACAAACACACACAAACACCTCAAATTCCCTTGATAACAGTCTGACTGGCAGAGGCTAAAGACAGAGTAGGCGTCCATAATTGAACAAACATAACAATGTAAATATTTACTAATACTATCCATTGGGGATACAGGCAGAATTCCACAATTGATTTGCTCTCTTTCTGTCCTTTTGTTCTTTTCCTCAACACACACACACACACACACACACACAGTTTTCATACACCACTACCATCACTTCTCCCTGTTTTATTTCTTGTTCTTATGCTTGCCAGTGTTCATTAAAAGGATGGAGAATATATATTGGTCTGTCTATCCTCTTACCAGGGGTGACCTGTAGCCCATCTGGGCTGACGATGACAGGAGATCCCTGGGAAATAGCGGCGAGTGCGTCTCAGGGACGGAGCCCACGCCACTGGCTGCTAGTCCCGAGAGCTGCCCGTACCTCGCCATCATCTTGAGATGCTGCTCACAGAACACACACACTCATACACAGACACGGGAGGAGAAGGGAGGACAGAGGCAGAGAGGGGGAAAAGAGAGAGAGAGAATGGGTGTGAGAGAAAGGGAAGGAGAGCACATAACAGCAGGTAGGAAGGACGATGGTAAAGGACAGAAGAGGGAGTGGGGGGGGCATGAAGAAAGAGGGAGGCAGAGGGGCATTACAGAACCCTTTGCTTTCACACAAATGCATGTGTGAACATACGCACATCCGTACACACTTGCACTAACAGACATACTATACGTGCACATGAAGGCACACAAACAATTTTAGCCCCAGGTGGACAATTTCACAAGCAAGCCTATGTTTGATGGGTTTGATGGCTACCCTGGTCTTGTTACAACAGGAGGATATAAAGTCTAGGCACTGGCTCGCCATTTATTATTACAAGGCAGGATGAGTATGAGAAGCATTGCAGTCCCCTTTTCTGTACCAACCATCGTGCTGGGAAATATAATAAACAGCTGCTCTTATCAATCATCCCCTCTGTCTTCTAGCTATGAGCATATAGAAGTGTAAAGACACGCACACATACTGACATACAATAACACAAATGATAGAATGGTTGGCAGCAGACATACACAGGTGAGGTGTGGAGGCAATAAGCAAATCCAAATCTCTTTACCTCATTGCTCAACAAAGCGGCGTTGAGTGTTCGGCTTATTTCGAACATGTTCAGATTCGGTGCTTTTTTTTCGTTCTGTCCTTTTATTTTCAGATTTTCTTCAGTTTTTTTTGGGTTTTTTTGCTCCCCCCTCCTCTTTTTTTCTACAGTTAGGAGTCAGTCCCAAGAACACAAAAAAAAAAAGAAAGAAAGAAAAAAAATCAAATCAATTTAAAAAGAGGGGGATAAAAAAAAAATCCTCTTTAATTTTCTGATTCTGGAGTTGTGATTTTTCAGTCCTCTATTTTCTCTCTGTCTCCCCTGTCTGCTGATGCACTTCTGCTGGCTGTGGCTGTAGTGGTGGCGTTTGTGCCCAGGGTCTCCGCACACGTCTAAGGAGTCAATATGATGTCTTTTAAAATCTCCCCAGAGTCAGCACATTAAAACAAGCAGTCAGGCAGTCGGTGGGTCGGTGGGTCGGGCTGGCTGGCTCCCTTATCTGTCCCCCGCACACTGGCTCACACAATACGCTCCGATCCTCACACTGCTCGCTAGCAGATTAGCCTGTCCCAAAACATTGCACTTAGTTTAAACTCCCCTCCCTTTTGCTCTCTCTCTCTCTCCCTCTCTCTTCCTTGCTCTCTCGGTATCGTTCCCTCTGGCTCTCTCCTTTGCGCTCCCTCTCTCGCTCTTTCTCTCTCTACTCCATCTCTCTCTGCATCACTCTCTCTTCCCCCATTGCTCACATATTGAAGCAGCTACAATTCTCTATGCTACCACAAGGTGGGTAGACTGTTCTAGCAGCAGCGACACCATCGCCGCCACATCCCTTCCTCTCCGTGCCACTCCTATCTTTCCTTTCATATTTTCCTCTCTTCTCCTCTTTTTGGGTGTGTCTATAACACACAGATATAGATTGTGAAGGAACATTTATACATAGGCCAGCTCTCACTCTCTGACCAGATCGAACATACAGTACGACCAGCATTAACTATAAAGTGTGAAGTGTGAAGACTCATATTGTTTGGGTATAATTATGTTGTAGATTTAACATGAAAGGGGGCTATCAAATGCTTTTTGGGAAGAAGGAAGCATTTAGCACTTTCTTTCATGTGCTTTTGTGGAAGTAAAATAAAGTAATGGAATGTAGTAAAACCTGTACCTTCTGAGGGGAACCACGGGAGAGTGGAAATTAAAGGTACCTCTTATTAATATCTACCAGAGATGAGAAAAGTGAGGGTTGGGCAGATGCAAGCATCAAGGTCAGGCGGTTGTCCTTTTCCTCAGCAGGGTGTGGCACAGAGATGACGAAGCAGCTAGTCACAGACATGGCAGGAGATCCCATCTATGGAACAGAAAAGCAAAAAAAAAGATTCATTAGGGTTGTGTGAGCCAAGGATATGAGTCATATGAGAATACTGAACTAAGTCGGTAACACCTGAAAAAGGACTCAAAGAATAGCATACCTGCATTTAATGTGATAAAATATGAAATTTGTAATAAGAAGTACTTGTTTGTAAGAAACTAAAAGGAAAAAAAATAGTTTACGAGGGTGATGGTGTTAAAGTAAATGGGATCGTCTGCGCTAATCAAATCATAGTGGTGTGTTGCTCGTGGCTTCATCAGCGTGGCAAAGGATTTATTCCCAGTGCTTTAAATGTGCTTTTTGCTGTCTTGGATCAGAGCGGGGAGAGCGGCCAGTTAATAGCAGCCTATTGACACTGAACCATCTGTTTAGGTGGATGCTGTCCAGCACAGTGGAGAGAGGGAGGAACAGACAGAGAAAGTGTCAGATAAAAAGGGAGAGGAGTGGGTGATGATGAATGGATGATAGAAGGGGTAATGGTAAGGTGTAAAGCAGAATGTTAGCATATTGCTAGTTTTAACCAATGTTTATGTCAACAGGGAAGGAAAATATATGTAGAGAGACTCACACTCACATCAAGGATGTGGCATATAATATTGTTTACATGTTTTAAATTAGCACATTTTCCCTTTTTTATATTTTCATTGGTAGAAAGATGGTGTCATTAACAGCATTACTGTGTTATGGCACTGTTGTGCTGTCTTGGCTCCGGCTCCATTTATTTTTTAAGTATTTATTTTTGATTTTTTTCCCTTTGAAAAGGACTGCTAGCCGCATCCCTGTTCTGTAAAGCCCATGGTCTCTGGGGATGGCTGGTCCGGCACAGCCCTGGGGGGAGCTGTCAGTTGAATCATTCAGAGTGAGGGCTGATTCCTCAGTCAGCTGCCTCTCAAGCCTTCCTCTCTGACCCAGCCTCACTCCCCTGAGCCCCCTGATTGCTGTCACCATAGTGATTCGCTGTGTACTGCCGGCTGGTCTCTACTTCCCGACTAAGCCCCCCACACTCGGCCTCAGACAAGTGCCCATCTCCAACTCTGAGTCTCTTGTTTCCCATGTTTTCATTTTTGCATGACTTGTTTCTTCATCGATGATGGACTTGATGTGTGGAAGTCCTCAGCTGGCCGGAGTAAAAAGGATTTCCCTGTACATGCTGGAATACAAATGTAGAAAAACACAGATTTCCTCCCCTTGAATACACATGTGCCAGAAAAAAAAAGAAGCAAAAACAAAACAAAATTTAAAAAACCCAGAAATTCTTTGTGTCAGGTTTTTTTTCCCCCACATAGCTACAAACGCTGACTTACTTGATCAATTTACAGTTCAGAAGAAAGACTATCTTTTGGAAAGAATGAAAAGCAGTGCTTGAAAATGCCTTTGCTATGCCAAAGCTACCTTTTCCCTCAGGTTTTCTTTTTATATGTTCTGCATTGATTTGTAATGATGAAGTGTGTAATCCAGTCACTACCAACTCACACTTGAAATAGCCACGATTTTTAGTTAAAGTTCTTCTAGATTCTCTTTAACCATGGCAGGGTTGTCTACATGTGAAATATGTTTTTATACGCGTGTGAATATACACTCTTGAGAGATAATTAAAAATTTGAGAGACCACATGTGTGGAATGTACTTCTTTTTTGTGTGATTCTGGCTTATTAGACACCACTATAAGAAACAAAGTGCACACTTACAACTTGGGCAGAAAGATGAAGGATTTCTTTTTTTTTTTTGTTGCTCTTTTTTCAACTTCTTCAGGCATTTTTGAGAGGACACACTAGTGTAGAATACAAAGCTTTGAAAGAAAAGGAAAGCCATAAAAAGGTTTAATGCACCTTTACACTCTCCTGTAATATCGCTAATGTGGATCGGCATTTAAATTATAAAACACGTTTTATATCCTGTCCTAACTTCCACTGCAGGATACCATTATTTCACAACCATATATATTAATATAATAGTATACAGTAACTGTTATAATGCCAGATCAGTTTTTGGAATACAATTTTGCCTTCCACTAACTGATGTGAGGATCAGCCAGGAGATGTAGTTACACTCAATATCCCAAGTGCTTCAGCTATAGAAGAGACAAGCCAGGATCTTATGGAACATTCAAATACTCCAATACAGCCTCTCTATTTGATAAGAGCTGAGAAACAAGGGAACATGTAGCATATCTAATTCATTCTTCTCATGCTCCATAATTCAATTTCAATCTCTCTCCTGAAAATGAATGATTGTACCACCATAGAGCTCTTTAATTGGCATAGTGTTAAAGGAATGACATAGCATGGCGGACAGCTATTCAATTTTCAATTTTAACAAAATATTGCACAGGAGCTCGGTATTCTCTTCCTGTCATCTGAGAAATAATCAGTCTGACCTATCTATTCAGTGGCCTGTTGATGCTTGACATCAAATACAGATCACACATGCACACAGGAAAAAAAAATCATTGCCCTCTCTCTGGTCTTATTCATTTAGTCCTGTTACACACAGCTTATAACCTGAAAATTTGCAGCAGCCTGTATGCCTCTTGCTCCAGGAGTTGTGCTGCTGCTCATTTGATGTACTTAATCAGGTGCAGCCTTTGTAATGGGAAAGGAATAAGGCCAGGCTTGATTGGCCTTGATGACATCTCTGCTCCAATTGTCTAGAAAATCTCCAGCTTTAATCAATCTGCAGGATAATTCAGAATCTCTGGCTGCTGCTCGCAATGATTGGCTTTTTCTCTGAAAATACCTTCAAAATGAGGTTTATTTCAGGTATGACTGCAATAAAACTGAGGAGTGTGCAGTATACAGATTACTATTTAATTTGGAATGGGGGCTTGTCTAGTTTACTGATTCTTGTAGAATATAAATGCTGCCTGTATACAATGTTGTTATACTTGTATGGATTGTGCATGGCAGAACACCAAAGGGTCCTGCAGCACGTGATCAAAACTACCCTCGCCTAACTATCTATGGGCATCCATCTACCAAGCATCAGTGAGTGATAACAGTGAGGTGTGTGTGCAGAGCCTAAAGGACACTCAAGAGAATACCCAGCATAGTTATAGCCTGTACATCATGCCGAAAAGCAGGACAAAAGTATCCACTGCCATGGCATTGACATAGGAGCAGTTTTTTCAGGCTGTTTTAATGACAAAATTATTTATTAGTATTGTGTCAGCATATGTCTGTATGTGTATGTATTACCACTAGCCTTTGCATTGATTCAGTATATTTGAGAAATGTGAAGATACCTCCTGATATTAGTGAGCTGCTTCATCCATATGTTATTTCTAGGTCTCTGAGGTCAGCTGATCAGTGTTTGTTGGCTGTACCTATGTTCAGGTTAAAGACAAAAGGAGCCTGTGCTTTTTTCTGATTTAAAGAAGCTTAAGACCCACTTGTGCAGGACTGATTTTAATCAGTTTTATCCATTCACACAGTTTTAACTGTTCTATCTTCGTTTATATTGTAAAGCACTTTTGTTCTTGAAAAAAAGTGCCGTGTAGATAAACTTTACTTATTTACTAACTAACTGGCGATTCCGTAAATGGCCTTGATCAGCATTTCTGAGATGCACTTTTCTGTTTGTCCTGAATCAATCATAATTTCACAAATCGTAGTTTACTTGCATTATTTAATGATTTGAGCACCTATAAACCAAATATAATTCAACACTGCGCTTACGTACTGTATGCACTGCCCAGGTAAACCGACTTCTTGCATATCTCCTGTGCAGCAGCTCGCGGATGAAGGTGGCAGCGCCCCGTCCCGCTTCCTCTTGCTCCGTTGCCGTGGTAACTCCCAGAGAGCGTCGGCTTCTTTGTAACAGATTGGAGAGGAAGATGGAGGAGAACACTGTTAGCGACGTCGACGCTGGTGTGTAAATATGAGCCTTAAACCCGCCACCCCTTCATTGCTATACAAGAGGAAGGAAGCGCGTGGTACCCTGTTATCTGACAATAATATGCGCGCGTGACTGGCTCGCCACGGGTCTCTATATTGAGCTAATGTTAAGTGTGCTAACCTCCTCCTAGCTAGCAGGTGCAAAAATGTAAACACAGTCCTGTCAGCAGCAGGCGTGAGCTAACTGTGCTGCTGTCGACTTTAGTCAACCAAATTATGAGCTGCATGTGAGTTTAGATAATTGTTGGCATGATAACGTTAACCACTGCATATCCGAACAGTCGTGCAGCTGTAATGGCTGTGAAATTGTATTAGCTAGCTGTGTTACCGAGATTGTGTTGAGCCTGCAGTGAGCTGCTGTGGAGCTAATTATTTATTAGCTTGCTGTTGTACCTGAAGTTTCTCTTGGAGATGAAAAGCGGTTTGTTCGGTACACTCGTAAATGAAAGCCACAGAACGTGAGCAACTCTTAACAAATAGTAAACGCCAGTGTAGGAAAAACAAACAAACAAAAAACATAAAACTCATACTAGAACCAAAAATATGTTTTGTTGTCATGTTTATCATATGTTTGTAAACTTAAACGTCATTGACGGTGGTTGTACCTCAGTAATGTAGACATTAGTAATAGGGGTATGCAATCTGCCTATATATGCAGGGAAAAGCGATGGAATCGGATACTGTTATATAGAAATACATTGTCTTCTAGTTCAGTAATTTTTTTATTGCCACTTCTCTCCAGTGCTGTGAAAAAAGTATTTCACCCCTTCCTTCCTTCTTTCTTTCTTTATTTATTGCATATTTGTCACACTTACATGTTTCAGGACATCAAAAATATTTTAATAATAGATAAAGATAACCCCATTAAATTCAAAATGGCTTTTTAAAATGACCATTTCATTTATTAAGGGGAAAAAAGCTATCCAAACCTGTCTGCCAATATGTGAAGAAGTCCCGCCAGCCCTGTCCCGCGTTGAATCATTAATCAGCTATGATTAACCACATTTTTTGCCACACCCACAAGCGACACAACAAGCCATGATCTAACGAAACTCAGGAACAGATGAGAAACAAAGTCATCTATCAGTCTGGAAAGGGTTACATTAACGGAGTTGTAAAATTTGTTTGATCATCTGAAACATTTAAGTGTAACAAGATGCAAAAAAAGAAAAGAAAAAAGAAAAGAAAAAGAAATCAGGAAGGGGCAGAAATGTGGCGTAAATATGCTATAGTGACTGTGGTGTTGGGTGCAAAAAGTCATTTACAGATTAAAACTAAATATACTGTTATTTTATAAACAAACTACCTAATGGCGCAAGAACACAAGCAATGGAAAAGAGTGAAAGTATTCACTCATTAAAATGCCATTTGTACACCACTAGTTCATGGCAAAGTAACCATGTGTTGAAATTTTCTTTTGAAATGCGTAAGCCTCTTCACTAACACTAGGAAATAAGTAAGACAATGAAAGCAACACTTCTTATATTGTTGATGTTGCATGGAGAGCAAACATCACATACATCAACAGCATTATGTTAGGACACCAGATTTCCTTCTATTCCTAATAAACTTCTTTTGTGCCTCTCCATTTTACACTATAGGTCAACATTTATTTTGCCATTTGTAATACAGGGGCAGCATTTTTAAAATACCGTTAATAACTACAACTGTGTTGTATAATATGAAATTTTCATATACAGCTACAAACTAAGGGTTTACATACAGTAGTCTGGAAAACATTCTTAAAGGCGTTTTTTTTTTCTTTTTCAGATGACATTTGAGTAAAGTTAAACTCTACATTTTGCACTTGTTTTTCAGGCCGTGAAGCTGCAGGAGAAGATGCCTTGGTGGGCAATGTGAACAAGCTGACAGTGAGTCCAACAGGATACTCTGGAATGCCACGAAAAGGACATCTGGTTTTTGATGCATGCTTTGAAAGTGGTGAGTAACTGGAAAACACAATATTTAACATTTTCATCATTAGAGGAGCGCCCACTTCTAGGGAAAAGCAAAACTTTATTCTGCTGTTTGAGAGCTATTATTTTTAGCAGGTTTGTTTAACCAAAATGTCAGATAGTTGTTAAATCAGATGCTGTAATGGCAGCTCGCCACATCCTATAAATCACAACATTTCCTCCTTCTCCACAGCAACCCAGGTTGCCAGTGGTGGGTATTGTGGTGAGGTGATCTTAATATTTGTAGCTTAAACGCTTAAATGCTGAGATGTTTTTCCATGCCTCCACTGCTCTCTACACTCATGTGTGTCATGTGTGTGTGTGTGTGTTGTGCTCGCTGAGCTGAGAATTAAATTTCAGCTGTAGCTACCAGAACGACTCAGTTTGCTAGCAGGCGCCGCCCGCTACTAGTGATCACTTGGTAGCGATGGAGAACCTTGTTCAGTACCGAGGGGCAGTTTACGTGCAGTCTGTCTGCACATGTGCAGCAAGCGCAAAGAGATGGAGCTGTTATCGAGACGGTGAGCTCAGGTGGAGCGAAAAGGAAACATTTTTCTAGCATCCGAAGCACCAGCAGTCGTTCTTAAAACCACTATTAAACCTTTTCTGGGAAACAGCTGGAGGTCCTTCATCAATCACCTGATCAGCAACATGAAGAAAAGAGAACTTTGTAGGTGCTCCATCACTGCTGTAGCTACAAATGGCTACAAATGGCTACAAATGGCTACGGAAGTTATAATATGCAGATGAATAAGACAAAGGTACTATTTCTTATCGGATTACTCGATTAATCGATGGAATGCTCAATTACTAAAATAATTGATAGTTGCAGCCCTAGCCGGTCCGTGGTCAGTACACAGATTCTAGGCTCGTTGTATTTGCTACCAAATTGATTGACTTTCCAGTTTTGAACAAGAAAAGTTAGTTTTTGTTAGCTCTAGAAAAAATGTTTTCCTTCACATCCCCTGGATTGTCTCCACTTCAGCTGTGCTTCTTTAGTGTCTCCTCTGTGTGTCAGCAAGAGCATAAACTACACCTGTGATCACTTCATCATTCTGTCTGTTATCTTCCATTTTGTCGAGAAAAAAAAAGAGCTTCTTTGTCTGAATTTTTTTTCTAAAACTTTTTATCCACACACAGGGTCCTCACAGTTCAAATATCTTTTTGTTGTTGTTGTTGTTGTAAAAGTGGGTGAAATGCTGGCACCATCGATCTCTGAAATCTTTTCACAGTAAACTGGGCAACAACCCTGTTACACTCTTGTTTTTTTCTGCCTTTTTTTCCCCTGCTTTTCCTTATCTAGAAGTTGAGAATCAATTTGAAGCTGCTGATGAAGCTGCTATTTCTGCTTGTCCTAGTGCTCATTAGGAAGACCTAAACAAGATCCAAGATGCCATAATAACTGCAGACTTATTTTGATAACAATAGTGAGTGTTAACTTTGGGGAGACAGTTACATTTTTAGTTTATACTGAGGCTGCATTAAAGATGCCAGCACAGCAGTCTCTTTTCTTAAGCACTGCAGAGCTTTTGATATAAAAGATGTTCTAGTTTAATTTTTTTTCTCATGAGTTATTGGTGTTTCTTCTTTTACACACAATTACTTACATTATATTAAGTTTGCATGCACATTATATTGCATTTAGCTGCATTTATATTAAATATTTAAAGCAAACCCACTCATTTGAACAGTCTGCTTTGTCATTCATGACCAGAGAGCACAGAATGTGAAAACTGATGGCTTGGCACCATCAGTACCATTATTAGGGGCTAGTCCTTGTTTTTACACATATGTAATATCCTATGTTTTTGGGATCTTAAAATTTTTTACAATGCAAAAAAAAAAAGTTAACGCATGAACTTTAAAACAAGGGGTGTTAGTGCTTTACAAGCTAGATAACTTGTATAGTTCATTTTATATGTTCATTGGCTTTTTGCAGCTATGATATTACTGTTTTGTTGTCTTGCATTTGTTAGCTCATTGCATAAGTACTTTGGGCAGAACCGGGTTTCATGTAAAAGTGACCACCCCTGACTGACTAACACCATCCCCAGAAAATGTTAAGTAGACTTAGAAGATTGATTGATCGCTTACTGTTGTACAATTTGGCAAAAAAAAAAAAAAATCACATATGGTTATTAGTTCAAACTTCCACCCACACAGAACCAAGGCATTCGAATATTGCATTACATCCACAAGAGGGCAAACCAATACTTGGAGAGACATGCCTTTAAAGGTATTTCAAGTTAAAAATTTATCTTGAAAGATTTACATTTCAACGCATTACAAAAGTAAACAAAATACTTAGGTTAGGTCATATTTAATAGGCATTTGACACCCTGAGTAAGCTCTGCTGTGGAAAGCGTGGAACAGCAATTATCTTTTCCTCAGCATGAAATGGGAAGTAACAAACCACCAGGGACCAGCAGGAAGCTTTTATCAGTAGACTATTTTCTTTGTAGCTGAGGTAGGTTGTGAACTCTCTGCCATCATTACCACAGGGTTATTGTTGATTATTTCGGGTCTTAATAGACCCCTGTTGGGCGAAGCATCAGGGAAACTTGTAGTTTTTTAAGATTTTATTTTTAGATGCAAGCTTCAACTATTTAGTTAGCTAATGTACGTTATTAGCCTACTGTTACCAATGTACTATTAATTGCAAATATAAAAAGAGCCTGAAAGAGTTGGTAGAACAAAAAACAGAACCAGGCAAATATAACACATAACACAGTTTGCCTTTAGTTTCTCAGCTCATATCAGTTCATTTATGTTCCCGAATTACGATAGGTTAAATCATTTGTTTTCTCTTCTTGCATCGACAGCAGTGTGTCTGAAGTCTGAAGCCAGCAGAGTTGCGCTTAGACCTACGCCAAGTATTTGTTCTTTGATTCACACACAGTACAACTTTGCAGTATTGCATGTGGATAGTGCTCCATTTGCCCCCTCAGCACTTCTGGGTGTCACAGCTTTTGCGGTGGAGATTCAGCTGTGCATTTTGTGCAGATCAGGAGAAATAAAGCCACTCTCAGTGCAGATTTGTTTTCCACAATTAATTTTCATAGTTGGATTTTTTTTTTAAAATAATCAATTATATAATTGAATTGAGTCTGGGCATAAAGTAAGATGAAGTTAAATATGCTCCCGAGCCCTTTGTTAATGGCCTTGCTTTCTGCTAGTAGAGTGGCATTAAAATGAAAATGAAGAACTGTATGTTTTCAGTGCTGACAGGGTCCGCTGGTTAGACCCAGAAGTAGGCAAACATTCAAGCACCAAGTAGGCAGAATAAATCAGGGAACCAGCAGGCTCTCTCTGGGACTGAATCTCTGTGTGGAGATTAGGTTCAGATGGTGCTCAGATTGCATATTTCCACAGATAAACCCGTTTTGGTTTCTGCAGACTCAGATGAGCTTTAACTTCACCCTGTTTACGTTCTGTTGTCTGACTTTGGTGTCAGTGTCAATGTTGTTCTCCAAAGTTGATTCTCTGATGCACTTGATTTTCAACAAGCTGGAGGTCAGTTGATTCCTAATAATAAAGGTGGGTTTTCTTCGGCTTATTCACAAGAGGAAACACAATCTTTTATAGACATATAGTCGGATAGATAAGGAAACCTTATCACACTCATGTGAAGGAGAGTACAGAAATTTTGTACCAGTGTGTAAACATGTTATATTAGAAGGATTTTGCTGCGATATCAATGTGGTAATTGCCATTTTTATAAATTTGCCTTTTTTTCCCCTGATGACATGGCCAGAGGAGCTCAGACATTGATTAATGGGTGCTGAGCTTCCTCACTGGGATCAGCTAACATATACGTATCTGTGGCTCTGGCTTCTGAATGATTCATGGAGTTGACATTAATCTTTTCCAGTAAATGCATTACTAAAGTTAGAATATGGGATAAATTGATATTTGCCAGATAATCTCAAATTAATGCCCTGTTGCTGTTTCATTTAATCACCGCTGGTTTTAACAGCATTACTTTAAAGTTAGATTTTAAAGTTAGACTTGATATTTCATAATTTTCTTTTAACAGAATACTTTACTTGTACATTTAGATGACTTTTACATGAGTTTAAAATCTATTTATTTGTCTACAATCTCGTGCACTTATCTTATCATTAGTATTGAAAGTATATGTTCAAATTTACCAAAAATGTGTTCAAGTTAATGGAATGACACTATTCATAAGTTCAGAGTCATCATTTACCATAGGACAATAATGTTGTCTTTCTTTAAGGTAATATTACTTTAATGTATTTTCCATGGAGGATATTTCATTGAAATTTAATAAAATAAAAAGCAGAACAAAAAAAAATACATTGGTATTTTAAAAACTCCTTAATTTTTGTATGTTTGATGTGCATTGAACATCAGGTAAAAAGATACAAATGTAAATTTATAGAAATCTAACAGATGAAAAGTTCCCTTTGCCTCTCTCTTATTACATAAATAAATAATGATAAACATAAACAAAGAAACATAACACCATGGACCCTGTATGCTGTTGCTAAGTTACTTTGTATTATACAAACAAATGACACTTTTTCATTATTGTGAAATTCATCATCTGCTCTGGATGGCTCAACAGCCGTGAAACTGTTGAAATATTAACCTTGTATCCCTTCTTTTTTGGTTTTTGAATTTATGTTTATTAAGTGGAAATTTGCATTAGGAGATATTATTTGTAACAATTCTGAATATAAGAGAGCACAGATTAACTTAAAAACAAAAACAAAAACATGTCTTAGATAAAAAACTTGAATTTTGTGCCAGAGAAAACAGATGCACTTAAATTGTAAAAGAACAAGATCCGGTCCCTCAATGTTCAATTGTATTATAGGTTAAGGATGTTGATCAATAGCAAATGTATAGGTTCACCTAGCAAGGTTTGTAAAATGAGCTGCTGGTTTCATATAGTCAGTCTGATATTTTTGATACCAGTGAGGGGAAGGGTATTGGAGACAAGTATATAAGCTCCTGCCACACATGTTCATTTCTCAAAGCAATTGAATGGGCCTTTTATGACAGTCTGTGTCTGTTTTACTTCTCTTAGCCCGGATTGAATAGCTGGTATTTCCAGCAGATGTTTTCATGTGAAATTTATGCATACCCATTGGAAGGATCTTTGCCTGACTCCTGATGTTATCTGCATCCCATGTACATTTCCATAAAGCACAGTTTTGATTTTGTTGTCTTTGTGTAGCATAGAATAAAATATAATTGGTTTATTAAAATAGACACTGGTTATGTAAGCTGTTTGCCAAAGGTATAAAAACTAATTTACATTTAGATGAGGCTTAATTCACTTTGTTGTCTGTGCTGTGCTGATCAAGTCAGTGATGGTCTACAGATTTACATACAGTGTGTCTTAGACAACAGGCCCTCTGACATAGAGTCATTCTAAACAATTAAATGCCTTTTACTGTACCATGCTTAAAATATAAACAGCATGATCATCCCCGCCACTATGCAGTAGAACTTCAGCATTATGACTATTTTCTTTCTCTCTCGCTCTCTTTCTTTTTTTTTCTTTTACTATAGAATGTAAAATTTGCCCAGTGTTATTAACACTCATATGAACATAGAGTTTTACTTACTGAGATCATCTTTTTTTTATGTAGTACAGTAGGAAACATAAAATTTTGCTAATCTGTAGACATTTAAGCTCTGGCCTGTTGTTGTGTATTGTGTCAAGTGGCAGAGATTCATGAAAGTGATAAAAGAAGTCTAATTGTTTTTAGAGTGAAATCCAAATGACATTCTTATCTTGTCTTGTCACATTTGTTTTGTCATATACTCCAACTGTTGACATTTTTAACTAAGTCCCGAATTCTTTTCAAAATGCATCCTCACAATGTCGCTGACTAAAGAGCCATCTGTCTGTACAAAGGATGACACTGACAGTGCAAGCCTATTGTTTTACTGCACCTCTGGACCATGCACCAGATGTAATTAAGTACTCATTGATTAGTCAGACCGCTCTCTGCTGACAATGACTTGCATGGTCAAAGAAATTCCCCAGTGGTGACAAGCATTTAATGGGGTCTATTGATAAGCACAACTCATAGACTTATCTGGCTTTACAGTCAATTCACTCAATACAATCCAACTTGTATTGCAGACTGCAGAACAGATATGGATGTACTGCTACTTTTGAGAGTCACAACCAAAATAGTCAAGGCCATCTGATACATTTTGACTTCATCATTTTTCCTGAGTGTGATATATGAATCTTCTAACAGCTTGCTAACCTAAGACCCCCCCCCCCAAAAAAAAGCTATTTAATGGCATCTTGATTCATTGCAAAAAACAGTTTTCATAGGACTCTATGCAGTCTTGTGAAAAATTAAGTACACCATGTGATAGCTTGTAGAATAACCTCTAGCAGCAATAACTTGAAGTATTCATTTTCTGTATGACTTTATTTCTAACATCGTGAAGGAATAATATCCCACCCTTCTTTACAACGTTGCTTCAGTTCATTGAAGTTTGCAGGAATTCATTAAAAACACAGATTTCTTGAGGTCCCACCACAGCATTTCAACAAGATTGAGGTCTGGACTTTGACTGCGTCACTGAAACACCTTGATTCTTTTTTTTTTTTTTTTTTTTTTAGCCATTTCAGCCATTGTTGTAGATTTGCTGCTGTGCTTGTAATCATTGTTCTGTTGCATGACCCTATTTCCACCAAGTTTTAGCTGTCAGGCAGATGGCCTCACATTTGACTCTGTTGATATACAGAGGAGTCTATGGTTGACTCAATGACTGCAAGGTGCCCAGGTCTTGTTGCTGCAAAGCAAGCCCTAAACAACACCCACCCATCACCATGCTTGATAGTTGGTATGAGGTGTTTGTGCTGATATGCTGTGTTTGGTTTTTGCTAGATATGTTGCTTTGCATTATGGCCAAACATCTCCGCTTTGGTCTCATCTGTCCAAAGGACATTTTTCCATTGATGGGATTTCTACTCCTAGGAAAACTGTGTTGTTTTGTTAAAACACAGCTGAATGCTCCATAGAAACAAACTGCAAAAACTTCTGCCTTTACAAAGGTGGTCACACTTGCTGATGATCAGTGCATTTTGAATAACAGCACTTGGCTACTACATACTCTCATAATTCATATGAAAACAGTAAGGATGTTCTTAGTTTTTCACAGGACTACATAGAGTCCAATATCGCTGGACTGTGAATATTTTCTGGCTAGATCTCTGAATATGAATTTGAGTGTCATCTGTTTCTTAATCTATAGGGTCTGGTTCGGCAGTCTCTCAGTCTAATTCATCCCAGAATAGGTATTCTATCGGGTTGAGGTCAGGACTCTGTGCAGGCCAGTCAAGTTCTTCCACACCAAACTTGCTCATCCATATCTTTATGAATCTTGCATTTTTCACTGGTGAGCAAGCAGTCATGTTGGAACAAGAAGGGGCCATCCCCAAGCTGTTCCCACAAAGTTGGGAGCATAAAATTTTTCAAAATGTCTTGGTATGCTGAAGCAATAAGAGTTTTTTCACTGAAACTAAGGGGCTAAGCCCAACCCCTGAAAAGCAACCCCACACTATAATCCCCCCTCCACCAAACTTTACACTTGGCACAATGCAGTCAGACAAGTACTCGTCCATCATTTGTCACTCCCCTGCACAGGTATTCACTGAGTAACACACTGGAATTCACTGAGCTCTTGAGAGCGACCCATTTTTTCAC
This sequence comes from Pterophyllum scalare, assembly GCA_024447675.2. Classification (NCBI taxonomy): domain Eukaryota; kingdom Metazoa; phylum Chordata; class Actinopteri; order Cichliformes; family Cichlidae; genus Pterophyllum; species Pterophyllum scalare. The sequence goes on along the minus strand of JAMQGT020015411.1, from coordinate 24,197 downwards.
AAATGTTTGTAGAAGCAGTCTGCATGCCTAGGTGCTTGATTTTATGCATGTGCCTGAATTCAATGATTTAGATGGGTGAGTGAATACTTTTGGTAATAGTGTATTTTCAAACATACTCATTTCGGCATAACTACAAATGCATGCACAATTTATCAGTCAAGGCAATGAATCTATGTTGTAAAGTAGGGAGTATTGTTAGGATTTTAGCAATACCAATACTGACATAGATACTTATAATTATGTTGTTAATGCTACTCTTTCTACTTTGGTATAAAATAAAGTCTTAACAGCCATTACAGTTGCTTTTGACACCACCACCATCATCTCAATCTCATGGTAAACAGGTATGAGGGTGTTTGAAGACTATTACTGTGAGGAATACAAAATTTGATAATGTTTGCTTGGAGAGCTCCCACTAAATTTAAATTTAGGTCGTTGCTCTTCTACCGAGCATACATTAGGTGAATCAACGTGACTCCAGTTTAATGACAGATGGTAAACCTTGTCTCATTTTCTCTTATTTTCTGTTTCAGAATGGGTTAGATTTAATACACAGGCACAAACGAGTTGTCTATTTTGAGATAAGTCCTGACATTCATTTTTTTTATGTTTTAAACATTTATTAGTTATCATTCATTAGCAGTAAATGTTTGCCACTGGCCAGATTGATAATTACAGTATAAATCACAAGTAGGAAAAATTAAGGTTTCCAACTTTGACAATATTGCCTTGATGAAATCGCTAAAATCTCTTCATATCTCTTCATGGAATTGCTCTAGATTTTAAATAAAACAGTCTTAATAATTGATAAAGAAAGATTTTCTAATAGAAAACAATAGTAAATAAAAAAATTGCTGTAAGATCAATAGTAAGGATAGTGTGGACCAAAAACATTCCCTTTGTTCACTGCTGATGCAGGTTTCCTTTTCTCATTTTGCTTTAAGTGTGTTTCTCTTTTCTTTTAGCACTCAGCAGTGTGTTTAATTTGTTTGGCCATATCTTCTTCCAGAAACTGTCATGTTGTTGTGACCCTCTGAAAAATGAATGATTAGAGTAACAACTAAAGCAAAATTCAGAAAAAAGAGGTAAAAATACAGCGCCAAAAAGAGATGGTTGGGTAAAGGACAAGAAATAAAGTGGTACAGAAGAAAAGAAAAATACGAGCGCTTGGGGGTGGGGTGGCTGGTGGTCTCTAGCTGGTGTAGAGGGGAATGCAGTCAAGCTTGTCAGAAGATATTTATATACTCCAGAGTGCCCCATGAATCAGGATAGTTGAGTTTCCATTGATTAAAGAAGAGGAAAACGTTTTTACAATCAAGCCAGATGCTCAGAACAAGTGCCTTGGAGAGGCCTGAGTTTGCTGCAGTATGCAGCTCTCTGCTTCACCTCTTCTCTCTCTCTGATGAAACAATCCAGAGGGAGAGGCAGCCCAGGGGGAAAAAAATACATAATTTTTGTTAATACCCCTTTTAACTTTTAATCAACATGAGCATAATTTTGAGTTTGTTTAACGCTCATCTCCCCACACACGAACATTGTAGTGTGCATTGTGCTGTCATATGGCCTTTTAATGGTTAGATCTTTGACTTTTGTATAGCTCACCGACCTTAGAATGCTCTCTCTTATGGGCTTTCCAAAAGAAGATCTATTTGTCTGAGTAGGAGGGAGCACTCCTGACATGTGATGTATTGAGAGGCACTCCTAGTCTCTCTGTCTCTCTTACATGTCCTTGGCAGCGGAGAAGCTTCACTGCTCAAATCACTAAATGGCCTCTCCAGTTTTCCCTTTTAGCAGTTTTCTCTCCTCTCTCTTTCTTTTAAGTCAGGCGCAGAGTATGGAGATAAATTTGAGTTGTCTTGGGACTGTTGGCAAGACCATTGCTTTTGATTTATGCTATTTATTCGCCATTTGTATCCATAAGAAATTACTCTTTATTGTTATTGTTTTTTATATTGTCATATTCGGTGACTTTCTTCAGGCTTCTAAGCTTTATTTCTTTTTTCGTGTGATGTGAGTTAGGGTTGTTTTATATTGGCTTGACCCTGGGTTAAGTGGCCATCCAGCCTGTTGCCACAATGAAAACTTGCATGCAGTGTCAGTAAAACATTTATAATTTACATCTAAACTCACACATGTATCAAATAAATACACTCTTTCCATTTGGTACACCAGTTCAGTTGCTAGTAAATGCAAAAATCTAATCAGGCAATCGCATGGCAGCAACTTGACGCATTTACAAATGTAGACATGGTCAAAATGACCTGCTGAAGTTCAAACCGAGCATCAGAATGGGGAAGAAAGGGGATTTAAGTGACTTTGAATGTGGCATGATTGTTGGTGCCAGACGGACTGATCTGAGTATTTCAGAAAGTGTTGATCTGCTGGGATTTTCCCACACAGACATGCCTAGGGTTTACAGAGAATGGTCCAAAAAAGAGAAAATGTACAGTGAGCAGCAGTTCTCTGGGAGAAATTGTCTTATTGAGGCCAGAGGTCGGACAAGAATGGCTAGACTGCTTCAGGCTGATAGGAAGGCAGCAGTAAGTTAAATAACCACTTATTACAATCAAGGTATGCGGAACACCGTCTCTAAACACACAACATGTCAAACCTTGAAGCAGATGGGCTACAGCAGCAGCAGAAGACCATATGGGATGCCCTTTTTGTCAGCTAAGAACAGGAAACCTAGGCTACAGTTCACACAGGCTCACCCAAACTGGACAATAGAAGATTGGGAAAATGTTGCTTGATCTGATGAGTCTCAATTTCAGAATGTCAGAATTTTGTGTGAACAGCATGAAAGCATGGATCCATCTTGCCTTATATCAACTATACTGGCTGGTGATGATGTGTAATGGTGTGGGGGATATTTTCTTGGCAAACTTTGAGGCCCTTAGTACCAACTGAGCATTGTTAAAATGCAACATCCTACCTGAGTATTGTTGTTGACCATGTCAATCCCTTTTATGACCACGGTGTATCCATCTTCTGCTTTCAGCAGGATGTGTCATGTCACAAAGCTCAAATAATTTCAAACAGGTTTCTTGAACATTACAATGAGTTCTCTGTTCTCAAATGGCCTCCATGTTTGCTACATCTCATCCCAGCAGAACAACTGGTATGTGGTGAAACAAGAGATTCATATTATAGATGTGCAGCTGAAAAATCTGCAGCAACTGCATGATGTCATGGACCAACAGCTCAGAGGAATGTTTCCAGCACCTTGTTGAAGCTATGCTACAAATAATTAAGGCAGTTCTGAAGGCAATGCCCAATACTAGTGTACCTAATAAAGTGGATGTTGGTTGTATTTAAGTCTGAATCAGTCACTTGTAAAGATAAACCCATACATAACCTGTGTGATCCTTCTCTGATCCTTGCACTACAGAGCTCTGAGATGAGCTCTGTAGTGCTTCTCAGCCCATATAGAGAATTTTAGCGCATTCTTGTGGTTTCAGTTTATTCTCATGGCTTTAATCAGTATTGTTTTAAGAGTTAACAGGCAGCTATTTTAAGCAGAAAAGTGCCAAAATCCCACTGTAAGCTATCTGCTCAGCAACTAACACCAGACAAAGTAAGTTACTAGTTGGAGTAGAGTGAAGAGTAGACTTAAACTGATGGACACACACGACTCCACAACAAAGCAGCTGTGACTGGCTATCTTTTATGTATGTAAAACAACTGCTTGCATATTAATTTAAAGGTGATAACATGCCAGTGTTCTGCTTAGACGTTCAAAATGGAGAAGGCAACAGCAGAACACTGGCATGTTATCACCTTTAAATTAATATGCAAACAGTTGTTTTACATACATAAGATAGCCAGTCACAGCTCCGCAGAGTCGTGTGTGTCCATCAGTTTAAGTCTACTCTTCACTCTACTTCAACTAGTACTTATTGTTTGGTGTTAGTTGTGCAGCAGATAGCTACACTGGTATTTGGCACTTTTCTGCTTAAAATAGCTGCCTGTTAAACCTCTTAAAACAATACTGATTAAAAGCATGAGAATAAACGAAATGATAAGACGGTGCTAAAATTCTCATATGGGCTGAGAAGCACTACAGAGCTCTGAGATGAGCTCTGTAGTGCTTCTCAGCCCATATAGAGAATTTTAGCGCATTCTTGTGGTTTCAGTTTATTCTCATGGCTTTAATCAGTATTGTTTTAAGAGTTAACAGGCAGCTATTTTAAGCAGAAAAGTGCCAAAATCCCACTGTAAGCTATCTGCTCAGCAACTAACACCAGACAAAGTAAGTTACTAGTTGGAGTAGAGTGAAGAGTAGACTTAAACTGATGGACACACACGACTCCACAACAAAGCAGCTGTGACTGGCTATCTTTTAATGTATGTAAAACAACTGCTTGCATATTAATTTAAAGGTGATAACATGCCAGTGTTCTGCTGTATTTCATTTTGAACGTCTAAGCAGAACAAATGCTAATAATCTACAAATCTGCCTTTAACACATGGCTTCATTGAGGCTTGACAGAGTTTTTGCAATGCAAAGTGGTATCAGTAGCACTGAATGAAATGCAGAGTGATAATCCTGTCTGACATTTGGGCCTGTTGCATATGGCCACGTCTAATCACTAAGTGAACACATTGGCTCAGTTTTGCTGCTCAGGAGGTACTACAAACAACCTCAGTGTTTTGTGAGTTAATTGTTGATGGCTCTGATTTGAGCTACACATGGCAGGCTCAGCCACTTGCACATTTATTCAAAATGTCACCAAATGCTAGCAGCAGTAAGATATTTGTAAAAGTTTGAGTCATGACAGGCTTTGATTATCAATTGTATACACAGTGTGGCTATGAGATTTGAAAAGTCTGAGGGGAGGAATATTCAGATATTGTTATTATATGAAATGATTTCTTTGTAACATTAAAAAATTGCATTGTTGTTACTTCATCTGTATTGAAGAAAGTGGTGTGACCCAAACAGGTTTCACTTTGTTGTTGTTTTTAAAATCTAGCTCTAGGCTATTTTGTGTTCTAAATGTACTTTGTAACATCACTATTCATTGGCTCAGGGCCTGCCTCCAGCATCATGATACAAGTGTGTCGTAAGTAAACATTACTGCAACCAGATTTCTGCATTGCACAAGTGGTTCTCGCGCACAAGGCCCCGGTGATTCATCCAGTAATTCATTTCCAAGCAATTCCTAACGCCATAAACACAGTTTCAGAGCAGGCGTCTCATTTTTCATCCAAGGCAAGACGGTACAGTTTGGGAAAATGGCAAGGATTTGTAATGCTTTACCACTTCATGTTTTTCAAGCTGCCTGTATTTATTCTGCTGATTTATTTAGAAAACCTCTCTCTGAGATGAGCTTCATTGATGTGCCAGGGTTTGTTTGATAACACAAATTCATGTTCAGAATATAGTTATACAGTGAAGGATGAAATGCTCACAGGAGCAGAATTCTGAAAGAATACATTCTGGTCTCAGTCCACTGCAGCTATCCTGTAGGTCTGCTGCTCAAAGTAAACAGTAATGAAAATTCACTCCTTGTGCCCTGTGCTCTTTGGCGAAATGCTCTTTTGCTGGATTGTTTTAACATGGACAATTCAAATACCTCTTATTAGTGAATGTGTTGGAGTCTGCCATAGTTTTCAGAGAGACTAAAATATTTATTAGGTTTTTATAGTCACTCAGATGCTCATCATAAAAGAGAGTGTTCTTCTTCTTTCTCCAAAATTCTTACATACATTGCCTGCTATTTGCATTGGACTCAAAGGTATATTTTACTTATGTATTAAAGGAAGGACAAGCTAGTAGCAGGGAAAAAAGGGACTGAGAAAAGAAAAATGTGGACAGAGAAGTAAGTTACAAGGTTAGCTCATCTTGCACCCAGCCTGAGTCAATATTGTGACTCAGTACAAGTGACTGACCTACATTTACCATTTTTCAGTTGATTCATCTTAGTGCTTTAGTTTTAGTGAGTGAACTTCTATTATATATATATTTTAATATTACTTAGCACTAATTAGCAGTATCTGTGTGATATACCAATTGCAGTTTATGGATGCAGCAGTCTAACTAAGCTAACCAGCATTACCTGATAACTTAGCACTTTGCTCTTGTGTCCAAATTTAGCTCTAAACACCAACACGGCGCCAGCCAAAATGCTAATTTTGAATTTTCAGTGAGCATATTCCAAAACCTATGGGACATCAAAGTGACTCTGTCCAGGTTTAGAGTCTATGCTGAAACTTTATTGTGAAATATTATGATTATTTTAAGTTTGTTTCTTGTCATATTGTTAATCAAAATCAGATATTTAATATCATTTTAGCATCACTCTCACCCTTACATACTTTGAAGCAAATTATTTTTTCATGCTTAATCCTTCTAAGTCCCCAGCTAATCACTGACTCTGCCTGTCTGTTGTATAGTTCTGTAATAAAGTTGCAGCCTGTAAAACCAAAACAGTGACTTGTAAGAGACTGAAATGAATCATAAAGGAAAGGGGAACTGCAGGCTGGTGATAATTCATGTTCTCCACTGGGTGGCTTCTGTCAGTTTATGTACAGAAATTTGACCCATTGTTCACGTAAAAATAATTGAGTGCACTTTTAAGAGACATCTGTGTATTTTTAAATCTTTTAAAAATTTGTTGGATATCATAGCTGTATCAAAATCAATTTAGGATTATAGGAGAGGATTATAAGAGAAGAACACATTTACATGTTTGAAATTAAGCAGTATTTAGAGACACTTCTGAAGTTATATGGCTCTGTTGTAATTGTGAGAATTTGTCTTTTTTGATACAGTATGACATTAAGTATACAAAAAACTGAAATAGATTTGACAATTACTTGAATCTGAGTTTAATAACTGCAGCCCAGTCAGCGTATTACCAGAGGATTTCCAAGTGCTTCAGTTCTTGAGGCTTCTGTCCCGTACTGCTCATTTTGAGTGTAACCACCCCAGAGTGCTAAGATGCAAATATGTTTCTGAGTCCTCTCTTTCTACTTCGGCTCACTCCAGTTATCATGTCTGAATCATGAAGTTGGCATCATCCCGAACCTCCTGCTGTGATGGAGAAACTTCATCCTGAAAAGCTCCCTGCGCTCTTCTTTTCTGATGAATTATGTCTAAATGAAATTACCTAATTATGTCTGGTAATCTTCCCATATCCGATGCTATGAAAAGGGATTAGTTTGTCATTGGATGGATTTGGTTTTGTGGTATATTCTAGAAAAAAAATATTTGTGTGATTTACATATATATTTAATTTTTTCAATATCTGACTAATTTAGATATATTTATTAATTTCTTGTAATTGCTTGATGGTTAAATGCAGTGCCTGAAAAAAATTAGTTGGTCTTCATCCAAGCCTTTTGAATGTTATTCACCACTGCCATTCCTGTGTTTTCATTTTTTCATTTCCTGTCCGTTCTGACAAGTAACTGCACTTAGTCTAATTCCTAGACTGAAATGCTGTCCCACAATGAGAGATTTCCTCTGAATTTCTCCTAATTGTGAAAAAAAACCTCACACACACCACCAGAGACATCCTCTTTCTCTGTAATGACTCTGACCATTTCACCTTTCAGCCTGTTAAATGTGGACCTATACGATTAACACATAACAGTGAACTGATCTGGCAAATAAAACTAACAACAACAACAGAAAAACCCAGACCCCTTGCCAAGTAAATTATAAAAGGGAATCTGGACATTACAGATAGAAATCGAGTATTTCAAGTGAGTAAGCGGCCCTTTCTTAGAACAATACAGCCAACTTCAGGTCAAGGTCCATTACTTACTGCCATTTACTGCTTTACTGGAAGAAAACTATCTTTTTGGAGGCCAGCACACTTTTTTTGCCCACATTTTCAATGACCATGGTTCATACTTGATTTTTTTGCTGACCTATTGGTTATTGGCAAGTGATCTCTTGCCTCTCGTTTCCCTTCTTTTCTTGCATCGGCTCCCTGTGTTCCTTAACTCATTACAGAGCAATCAGCCCTAGGCGTTGAAGTGTGCACCCAGAGGGAGCAATAACTGTAAATAAACACTACTGCAGGCTCTTCTGATAACATGTTACCAAGATGATAACAGCCCTTCTTAGCAGGCCTATTGACCTTCTCCTTGCCTTAGGCTTGCAAATGACTCCTCAGCTCCCAGTGCTTTTTCTCTCAAAATCCTCCTCAACCAGTGGAGCTATTACTAAGGAAAAGAGGAACAGAAGGAGGGGGCTACAATAAGAGAAGAAAGAGAAAGAGGAGAGGGAGGGTGCTTTGAGACACAAAACAAGATAGAACAACAAAGAGATGACCTGGGCAGTTATCCCTTTGCCATTGCTGCCACCCGCTCTGTCTGTCTCCAGCCTTTGTAGGGCTCAACATAATTAACTTGTTAAAAGATAGCATGAAATTGGAACAGACTTGCATTTACTGAGTGACCACCAACACTGAGTACACACTACTACGGAAATGATAACGAGAGAGAGGGGAAAGAGTGGACATTACTTGATGGGGAGGCAGAAGCAGAACGTGACAGTGAGGTATGAGAACATTTAGGAATGGCGGTGCTCACAGATAGTCCCTGATAAAAACACCATTCAACTAACTAACTTACCGTTTTCAGGCTTGAGAAACGGATGAACATGTAGAGATTGCAGATTCCTCAAGGTTCACTTCCCAATACGTGATATGCAGAGAGTCTGGACAGAGCATAGTCCAGAACTGGTGGGGCTGGAGCACTGGCATCTGGATGAGAATTGATAATGCCGTTAAGACCAGTCTCAGTTTGAATGCATCACTATGACCCATTACTACACCAACCGCTTCAGATGGAGCATACGAGTTGCTAGCTCTAGGCCCTTTTAGAAAGGGGAAAAATACGATTATAAAAGGCTAGCTTGAAAATGTGTTCTCTTTTCAGAATGTGCAGGCAGGCCTGTACATCCATCAGATATGTGTGGGCTGCCTGCATATCTCACTGCTGTCCTCGGGCCCAGCTTTCTTCATCTATATTGAAACGAGGAGCTCACTGGAGCATAGACTCGACTCATAACAATATGATTTTTTCCCCTTATTGTCCCTTCTTATTGTCTGTTCTTATCCTGGTTTTGTGGTATATTCAGATTATTTTCTGTGTGTGTGTGTGTGTGAGTGTGTGTGTTGCTGTAGATGATATCAGGCAAAATATAACATACTTAGGGCTGTAGTTGAAAGGCAAGCAGTACCTGAAGACTCAAAGTTTCAGTTATTTCCACTACAGAAACTAGAAACAGACACAACAAAGAAATATTTATTGCTAGATGCAAATGTAACCCACTTCAGGGTTACAGAATAGTAAAATGTATGTAAGACCAGTGATTACCCCTTCTTATTACTGTACCACGGTAATTCAAAGTGCGTTTGATCAGGCGTTTCAGCGGTGATACGCTCGGTGTTAACCAGTTGTTCACAGGAAGTAAGGGCAGGTAACAGGTGCATCGGCTGCGATTGCCCACTGTTAAAGGGTTAAGTTAGTAGGAGGGGTTAAAGAGAGAAAGACATTCACTGAAGAGCTGGACCACAGGACACTTTCAGTTTTAATAGAATTGGGCCCATAAATATTTGGACATGAACTCATGGATATCACCATGGGTGACATCCTCTCGTCGGATGCTCTTGCCAAGCTTGTGCTGCAGCCACATTCAGTTCCTCCTGTTTGTGGATCTCTATGCATTCAGTTTTGTTTTCAGTAACTGAAAAGCTACTCTACTGGGTTGATATCAGGTTACTTGGACACCGAAGATCATTCACGGATTCAGATTTTCTGTCTTAAGAAATTCTGTCCTGGGGTCCCAGTGCTGCCCATGTAATATTTATGACAGTTTCAGTGATGAAAGAAGAATAAATATAAATATAACTAACAATAATATGAAGAAAAAAAATATATATACATATACATATATGTATACTTTTATATCTACACACACACTCACACACACACACACACACACACACACACACACACACACACACACACACACACACACACACACATATATATATATATATATATATATATATATATATATATATATATATATATGTATATATATATACACACACACACCTGTGTGTACCTTCCAAGGTAAATTAAAAAAAAATATGGACTACAGTATAAAAATGACAGCAGCAGTAAGTGTGTGCAACAGCCATGTGAATGTATACAGAGTTGTGCAAGAGCAGTCCAGCTACACAGCCCCACCAGAGTTCAACAGTCTCATAGCTTCAGGGAAGAAGCTGTTCCTCAGTCTGGTAGTCCTGCTCTTATGCTCCTCAGCCTCCTGTCTGAGTGGAATGGAACAAAGAGTGTGTGTGTGTGTGCTGGGTGTGTGGGGTCCTTCAGGATGCAAGTGGCTCTTTTCCTGCATCTGGAGGTGTAAATGTCTGTGGTGGTGGAGAAGCTGACTCCAACAGTCCTCTGTGCAGCCATCAGTACCCTCTGCAGAGCTTTCTTCTCTGTTGCAGAGCACCTTCCGTGCCACAAAGTTATGCAGTAGCCCAGGACGCTCTCCATCACACATCTGTAGAATGAGTCCAGCACGCCTCAGCCTCCTGAGGAAGTAGTCAAGAAGGCGCTGGTGGGCCTTCCTGACCAGGCTGGAAGTGTTGTTGCCCCAGGTGAGGTCATTACTTAGGTGTACACCCAAGTACCCGTACCTGGGGACCTCTTCCACCGCAGATCCTCCAATGTGCAGGGGGTGTCCACTATCATCTTCTTTGTTTTTGTCACATTGATTCAGAGATTGTTCTCTCTGCACCAACACTCCAGGTGTTCCACCTCCTGCTTGTAGGTGGACTCATCGTTGTTAGCAATGCATCCGACCACTGCTGTGTCATCTGCAAATTTCACAATATGAGCACCTGGGTGTTTTGCTGAGAAGTCATATGTGAGCAGGGTAAACAGAAAGGGGCTCAGCACACAGCCCTGGGGGAGCCAGTGCTGAGGATGATGGGGAGGGGGAGACGTCATGGATCCTCACAGATTGTGGCCTCTTCGTCAGGAAGTCCAGGGCCCAATTGCAGAGGGAGGAGCTCAGTCCAAGTGTGAATAGTTTGTACACCAGGTTCTGTGGAACAATGGTGTTGAAGGCTGATGTGAAGTCCACAAAGAGCATATGGACATAGGAGTCCTTACACTCCAGGTGGGTGAGGGCAGTGTGAACCACAGCGGAGATGGCATCCTCTGTGGACCTTTTCTTCCACTATGCATATCGGTGTGGGTCCACAGTGACATCGATGGTGTCCTTGATGTGGGCCATAATTAGTCTCTCAAAGCACTTCGTGACTATCGGGGTGAGAGCTACTGGCCGATAGTCATTCAGGCCTGTCACTGTGGAGCTCTTGGGGACCGGAATGATAGTGGCAGTCTTCAAGCAGGTGGGGACAGCTGCTTGTGTGAGTGAGGAGTTGAAAATGTAACACCCCCGAGAGTTGGACTGCACAGTCTCTTAGTACCCGCCTAGGGATGTTGTCTGGGCCAGCAGATTTGCGAGGGTTAATCCCCTGTAGAATCCTCCTCACTGCTGGGGGGTCACACTGAGGGGCTCTTCTCTGGGTGGTGGGGTGAGTCTGGTGGTGGGGTGGTGAGGTCCTCAAAGCGGTCGTATAATGTGTTTAGAATGTCAGGCAGAGGGGGGGTCCCTAGAGCATTGTGTATCTCTGGAGTTCCTGGATCCTGGGAGGAGGAGAGTCCCTGGATCTTCTGAACATATGTGGCTTTGGCCCTCTTTATGCCAGCAGTCAGCTCTCTTCTGGCCCTCCTGAGTGTCTGTGAGTCCCCAAACCTGAAGGCAACATCCCTTGTTTTCAGCAGAGAACGAACCTGTGCAACCTGTGCATCCAGCCAGGGTTTCTGGTTTGGGTAGCACGTCACAGTCTTGGTGGTGGTAACATACCCAACAGACTTGGTTATGTAACCGAGGACAACAGATGTATAGAGTATGTATATGTTTAGAAAACCTCTGTTAACACACTTAGAATCTTAATCATGAAATGTATAAATCCATGGAAATATTTACATTCATTTATAAAGTGTGAAAATGCTTAATCAAGAATAAAACATTTGTATGAATATGGGTATTAATGTAGTAGTAATACTTGATAAATGAGGAATTAGGTACATACTAATAGCTAACTAATTCTTCATAGTGTTTAATTTTTATAAAGCGTTATTGTGAGGTTTAATTATTTTAAGTTGTAATGTTGTTACCTTTTGACAAAGCCAGACTGACACTCTCTCCCTGTGTTTAGACCATAATAAGATAACTCTCTGCTGGTTGTAGCTTCATATTTCCTATATGGACAAAAAAGTGTAAAGATCTGTTTCTCAGCAAGATTATATAAGTGTGTATACAGCAAAAGCTTGACTTTGTCCTTTAAGTTAAAAACAAAACAAAACAGGACCCATCCTTTTAAGTTTCTACGATTGGGTGCAGTTTATTATACCTGTTAGTTAGTTAGATTGTGGAAACTTGGAGGTGACCTCTTTAATCTTGCCTGAAGATGAAGTGATAAGGCAGCAGGGGAGAAGGCATGCTTTGAGAAGGCATGAGGCAGGAGACTGATGTTGCCTCAGTGACGACTTGCCTTTAGACTGGAAGGAATGAAAGAGAGGGAGAGAGAGTAAAACCAGACGTTTTGCTGCAGGTCTTAACTGAGCCCCTTACACTATGGCTGTCGCCGCTGCTGGCTGGAATCAATTCTATCTTTATCAGTCCCCCTCTTCTGTGTCCAGGAATCCTCCTCACACCACAGAGCAGCTTGGGGTGGGGTGGGGTGGGGGGTGATGTGTTTTCCAATAATGAAATGGAACTCAGTACAAAATAAGTTTAAATAGGTGCCTGGCTGGTCTCCCTCAGCAGTACAGACCTGTTTTAATCTATAGTCTGATTTTTAACCACAGTTGTGGCCTTGAAACTGAATGGATCATTTTAAATTATCCTATCATAAGAGAGTCTTTGGTTCTTTCTTTTTAGATGATATATATTAGATTTAACATCTACATAATTCACATAATTAAACTTAAAAAAACCAAAACATTTAGGACATGGCAGCCCTATGTCTGCTAAGTAGGAAGTGCTGTAACCACACAGTCTATTTCATTTTGAAACAACTGCTTATTACTATTCTAATGGCTGGCTGTGTGAGTGAGTTCCACCTCAGGCCTGAGGCAGGCAGGCCTGCTGCTGCTGTATGATGATCCATCTGCATGGCAGAAACCATCCATCCAGTGGATAGCTACAGGCTGCAGGCCGGCCCATTGTGTGGGCTGAGCACTGTGACTGCTCCCTCTTGTACCTCCGTAATGGGATTACATTAGCCAGGTTCTTCTGCTCCCTCTCCAGCGCTCTCTCTTTCTGTCTCACACACACACACACACACACACACACACACACACACACACACACACACACACACACACACACACACACACATTCTGTGAGCCCATGTGTGAATGACTGACTGTCCACTTGGCCAAGTCATGTTTGCACCCTGTTTACTTGCCTATGGCCCTGTGTAACGATGCAGGTTTCATACCCATTTCACTGATACTTTTGTTTGCAACATATAGTGTCTGGTGATTTACACCCCTGCTGAAAAATATGTCATGTTTTGCTGTTTTTCTTATTTATTTTCCTGTTTGTGTGAGACATTGAGAGAGATAGAAAGCGAAGAGAATCAGGGGAAGACATACAACTATAGAGAAAGACGGAGGGTTTTGTTCAGGGTTTTCCTCAAGGAGAAACTGTCATGTGTAAAATCTTGTTCAGAACCAGCAATTGTGTTTTGTTGGGCTGCACCAGCAGGGCTAAGCTGTTCATTGAAAACCAATTTGTTAATGTCTAAACGCTGTGCTAGTTTTCCCTCAAGGATGAAGATTGATATTCAACATAACCTGCCAAGACACCAATGAAAAAGAATATGGAGAGAGATGATACTCAAGAGGAATTATGCAAGAGATCTCAAGGACTAGAAATTGTGCCTTTTTCCCCTCTTCTCATCTTCTCTCAGTCTGTAGTTCATTAGCTTCCTTTACACTTAAACAATCTGTCTGCTTTGTAAAGAAGGTAAAATAATTCTTGACAAATCTGGTATACTCAGAGTCTCTTTACAACATCATATGCTATCAGCATAACTTATTTTAGATTTATCTAGTTTATCTTTAATGCTTTCCGCGGGCATTTCAGAAAAATCAGCTAGCCGTTAATGCTGGTTAAATACAAAATGATATGGGATTGATTAAAAGGGTCAGGCTACCAGCCTACCAAAGCGTTTGAATCTGGAGGTAGTCACCATAAAATTAAAACGGGGATCAATGGCGTGTCATATCCCTGCTGCTCTGTGAGCTGAACATGTAATTCTAACCTTCAAGCTGCAGCCATCGCTCACATCAGGCCTTGAAGCATTAGGCTCAATAACCCAGCCACCCATGGCTACTGTCTATTGCTAGCTATGATACCATATTCATAAGCAGCAGTAGACCAGTATTAGTTTGGTATCTGCAAATGTTTTGCCATTTCTCTGTTTATATGTTTTGGTGTGTTTGGGTTTTGATGATTTTCATCAGCTAGAAGTGAATATTGTAGGTTTTCAAACTAACTAACTAAATAAATCAAATATTAGTACATTGTTTACAACAATTATTGTTGGTACACTAAAACACAGTTAAGAATCCTGTGCTGATGGTTGAAGGGAGCTTTATTGACTTCCCTGCAGATCTCATTGTAGTGGAGCCTACTCTATTAGTTTGGAAAGACTAAAAGTAGTCAAAATAAGAATAGTTTATTTAAACTATATATATCTAAGACATACACTGCTCAAAAAATAAAGGGAACACTTAAACAACACAATATAACTCCAAGTAAATCAAACTTCTGTGAAATCAAACTGTCCACTTAGGAAGCAACAGTGATTGATAATCAATTTCACATGCTGTTGTGCAAATGGAATAGACAACAGGTGGAAATTATTGGCAATTAGCAAAACACACTCAATAAAGGAGTGGTTCTGCAGGTGGGGACCACAGACCACTTCTCAGTACCTATGCTTTCTGGCTGATGTTTTGGTCACTTTTGAATGTTGGTGGTGCTTTCACACTCGTGGTAGCATGAGGCGGACTCTACAACCCACACAAGTGGCTCAGGTAGTGCAGCTCATCCAGGATGGCACATCAATGCGAGCTGTGGCAAGAAGGTTTGCTGTGTCTGTCAGCGTAGTGTCCAGAGGCTGGAGGCGCTACCAGGAGACAGGCCAGTACACCAGGAGACATGGAGGAGGCCGTAGGAGGGCAACAACTTAGCAGCAGGACCGCTACCACCGCCTTTGTGCAAGGAGGAACAGGAGGAGCACTGCCAGAGCCCTGCAAAATGACCGCCAGCAGGTCACAAATGTGCATGTGTCTGCACAAACGGTTAGAAACCGACTCCATGAGGATGGTATGAGGGCCTGACGTCCGCAGATGGGGGTTGTGCTCACAGCCCAACACTGTGCAGGATGCTTTGCATTTGCCAGAGAACACCAGGATTGGCAAATTCACCACTGGGGCCCTGTGCTCTTCACAGATGAAAGCAGGTTCAAACTGAGCACATGTGACAGACGTGACAGAGTCTGGAGACGCCGTGGAGAGCGATCTGCTGCCTGCAACATCCTTCAGCATGACTGGTTTGGCAGTGGGTCAGTAATAGTGTGGGGTGGCATTTCTTTGGAGGGCTGCACGGCCCTCCATGTGCTCGCCAGAGGTAGCATGACTGCCATTAGGTACAGAGATGAGATCCTCAGACCCCTTGTGAGACCACATGCTGGTGCAGTTGGCCCTGGTTTCATCCTAATGCAGGACAGTGCTAGACCTCGTGTGGCTGGAGTGTGTCAGCAGTTCCTGCAAGATGAAGGCATTGAAGCTATGGACTGGCCCGCTTGTTCCCCAGACCTGAATCTAATTGAGCACATATAGGACATCATGTCTCGCTCCATCCACCAATGTTGCGTTGCACCACAGACTGTCCAGGAGTTGGCGGATGCTTTAGTCCAGGTCTGGGAGGAGATCCCTCAGGAGACCATCCGCCACCTCATCAGGAGCATGCCCAGGCATTGTAGGGAGTTTATACAGGCACGTGGAGGCCACACACAATACTGAGCCTCATTTTGACTTGTTTTAAGGACATTACATCAAAGTTGGATCAGCCTGTAGTGTGTTTTTCCACTTTAATTTTGTGTGTGACTCCAAATTCAGGCCTCCATTGGTTAATAAATTTGATTTCCATTGATGATTTTTGTGTGATATTGTTGTCAGCACATTCAACTTACATTACATACAGAACAAAGTATTCAATGAGAATATTTCATTCATTCAGATCTAGGATGTGTTATTTGAGCAGTGTAGTTTATTGCAAGTCCAAATATAATCCACCTGCTGTACAGTACATGTACAAACACAAATTTTGTTTTTCTGTCAGCGTTTAGCCTTTCAGTGAGTGTAACCACAGGCAACCTTAAGCCCAGTTGCACCACAAGCCTCTAGTAGTGGTTTTCTGTTCTTCTGAGGATGACCTGCTCTTAATTGTGTGAATAATGCATTTCCTTTTCAAATAGCTAGCAGGCATCAGTGTTTGTTTTCTATTTGCTTTCAGTGTGATGTTTTGTAAAATGTGTCCATCGTAAGGAATTATAGCTGAACCCACTGAATTGAGTGAAAGCAAATAAAATTGTAGTAATGGTCTATGGTAATGCTTTATTTCCAATTAACTATTCAGTTAAGTAACGTTAGTGGTAAGTAAAGAATTATTCACATTAGAGACAAATCAACCTATTGATCCCTCATATAATGGTATGAAAGCACTTACTGAATAAAAAAACTCAAAATAAAGACCCAAAATAAATAATTAAAATGCCCTCAGAAATTGGTTTGGTTTTCAATATTGAATAACATTATTAAGAGTTTTGGAGGCCATCATTAACTTGTTCAAATAGGCTGTATTTGGTAGTGTTGTCCCTATGAATAACGATGATGTTGGTATGAAAGGTGATTGATTTAATGCCACATGTGTCTGGAACTGGTGCTGCTTTGCTGTCTGTCTAGTGTGTCTGTGTCAGTCTGCTCTTGGCTTTTTCAGCTTGAAATAGCTTGAGGTTACATTACCAACGAGCCAGAAAGCTAGCCCTAACATGCCTGCCCATTTCCTGGGCAATATACTTAACAAGCTAGAGCTGTGCAGTTCAAGTAATGTATTCTTTTTTTTTGTGATATTTATTACAAAAAGGTGATAAATATGTCAAAATATACAAAATATAACTTTGTTTTTTCTTTGGTTAAATGCATCTGGAAGCTTTGAGGACTGCGCTGATCAGGGAGACACAGGTGGTGTTTTTGAAATTAATTAATTAATTAATTATTTTTACAAAAGACTAATGAAAAATAACAAAATTACTTTGACAATAATTTTGGGCCCATAAGAAAAGGTTAGCGTAACAAAACTCAACTCAGGTGCCAACAGAAAGAACTGAGCATTACAAACTGGCATACCTAATTGGGAAAATATATGTTGTAGTAGTTCATGGGGGCATTCAGACATGCAGACAGAACCATTTAGCTATTGAAAAATCAGCTACAGTAACCACATGGCATGTCAGTTTGAGCTTCTAAATGTTAACTTAGATAGTTGTGTTTTTATTATTATTAAAACTTTGTTAAGAAGCCCCAAGTCTGTTTTTTTATTGATAAATGTGTGCTTTCAATGGTGCTCTAAAACCTAAATTAAATAAACATGCAAGCGTCATCACCATGTCTTTGACTGTTTACTGAGTGATGCATACATTTGAATCAGCGTGTGGTTTTGAACACATTTGTGTGGTAGAACAACACAAAGATGACATGAGAATTATCAAAAATATTAAAGATAATTTAAAGATAGTTTGCCACTTCTAAGACAAACTGGTCTTAAATTTCCAAAATGTGTGTTTCACATTTCACTACAAAATACAACATATTTTGTCTATAACCACTCTTATGTTCTAAATAAGTACTTAAGATACCCACTATATTAATACATAAACACACACTATATTTTACTATTTTTGTATTCTTGCCTTCTAAACTGCCTGAAGAGAGTTTTGACATATACATTCACATCTAAATACACACTTTCTGTCTTTCTTTGCATTCTCTTTTTTAGCACCTGTAAGTTGGACACGATAAAGGTCATGTATCAACACTTATTGCCTCTCTCCTTCCTACAGATTGCACCTCGGCATTTATTCTTGTCTCTCTTGCCTTACTTTCTTGGGCTTTATTCTGTATGCAGCTTGAATTTAGACTCAGCACTTTTCAGATGAATAAGCAGATGAAGTACAAGAGTTATATACTGTGTCATAGCTTTGCCCAGACGCTCCCTAATCAGAGTAGTGGTCTACAAAGACAGATTTTTGTTCCTGGCACCGGTGTGTTGGAATGAGATGCCACTCACCATTAGTGGAAGCTGTTATTGGATGCCGGGTTTTAAATATAAATACGAATCAGTCATCAGCTTATTGTTTCACAATAACACCAGGCAGTTTGATTCTTTCTGCTTGTGCATTGGTGTTATGTGTTGTATAAATCGAAATAAAACTTTACATTTACAGCTGTGACATGACCAAATGCTTTGCTGGTGTTGAATTTTGCTATTACAGGAACGCTACATTCACTTCCCCTTCCCTTCTTTCACTGATTCTTTTTGTCTCACCCCTTCTACTGTCAGACATGACTTAAAAGATACTTGCCTCGTTAACTATAGGTCATGAGAGCCAATGAGGCTGAAAATAAAGGCCTACAACAAAGGCCTAGTGTAATGAGACACACCAGAATAGAAGAACAAAATCAAACGAATTGTGTCCCAGAAAGTCACTTTTCCCATCACAAAGCAAAGTTTCAATTGAAGTACTAATGTTTATTCTTCAGAGCACCTGGTGATTTTCTGTGGTCCTATATTACTTAATGATGGCACGTCTGTGCATAGTTTCAGTGGTGCAGAGCAAAGTGGGTGTGTGGTCTCTATGTGTGTGTTGCAAGCTGACTGGTGGATTAGCTGTCCGATGGCAGAAGGAGAGGGATCTGCTTTGACAGTGTGGTAGTTAGCCCATCTGTCTATAATCTGCTGTGTCAGTGTGTGCGTGCTGCTGCTTTGGTACTACCTGCCACCAGGTGGTCAGCAGTACCCCAACGCCCTGATATAGAGCTGTGAGGGAGGTGGAGCCTTGTGGTGGCACACTTTGCCAGCAAACTTAATCAGCTGCTGCTCATATACTGCATTGCATTCCAACACTTAAAATGACAGAGTTGATTGGTCACATGTATTCTATTAACATAAACTGTTATATAGTCATTGTTTTCTAGCAGCATCAGTGAGAAGACTAACACACTTTTATCTTACATCCCATGTTTTTTTGTTTGCTTTTTTGTTTTTGTTTTTTGGTGGTGGGGGGCATTAAGTTGTGCATAAGGGTTTCCTGTTAATGTGTGCACATTAGAATATAAACATAAGGCCTATATTTAGAATGCTTGTCTTATAATCAGCTGCTATCCAGTCAACTTAAAGACAGCTATGAGAAGTGGAATCTGGAAAGTATTTCCCAGTGGATTAATTATACTTCCACTGATAATCTGGATTTATTTTAGTATTATTATTTTTGCTGTGAATAATATATGGGTGAGATATGGATTGCTTGAACATGCCTGTCGGCTGTTCTCTGCTGGTCTTTCTGCTTCTCATACTTAAGGCAGTCATTGCCTGAGAGTGATTCTACTTGAGCAATATCTAGGGCTGCTCGATTATGGAAAACAAATCATAATCACGATTATTTTGGTCAATATTAAAATCACAATTACTTAACACAATTACTCATTGACTTTGTAAAACACTGCATTTATTTCACTTACTACATACTAAATTGAAAATAAAATACAGAACATATAATGTATACAATGTATATGTATACAATATGCATAAATAGAAAGGTAATGACAGTTATCGTGACTATCATGCTCACATTTTAGTGACTGCCACAACATATTGATGGATACTGTACATGTATTTAAAAGGTTTGGTATTAATATTGGTAGGGGCGTGAGTCAAATTGGTTTCCGGGGTTTTCCGTGACGAATTGGGGTCCGGTGTGGTGCTAATTACACCAGCAGAGCACATATTGGTAGGGACATCTCCCTATTGTTCCTTGCTAATCATGCCCCGTGATTGGTAGGGACGTGTCTCAACCATCCCTACCTAATTCTACACCCCTAATTCCAGTCAGGCTGGCCCATTATAGCCCAGAACAAATAGAAAACATGTTCAGCTTCAGACTAAATCAGAATTATTCAGGCCGACACAGCAAATACTGGTTATACTGGCAATGCTGCAGTGTTTGTGTTGCCATGCAGCAAATCTGTGTTAATTATCTTGCGGTCGTGTCCTGGTGTTCTACATGCGGTGCAGCCGGGACTCTTTTCACTCCTGGGTCAGGTTTTTTTTTCATGTGGAAACATATTTGTCCCTCTAGTTTTTCTACTTCTTTGTTCATTCCCTCACATCCATTTCGATAGTTTCAACAATCTCCCAGAAATTTGCTGACATTAGTGATATCCTTATATTGATGCTGTAATTATTATTCCTTATATTGAGACGATGATTATTCTCTCACTGATAAATTAAAAAACTGCACCGTAAAAGTAGCTGGAAATGCACAGGAGGAACCATTGCGGACTGCATTGCTCCAACATGTAGTTAAGTTTCTTGGGAGGTGCAGGTTAGGTTACGATATAGGTTATGGAATAGATTTCGCATTTGACAATTAATGGTATTTAACACATAATTCATCTGCACAAACATAAGTGCCAGCAACGTCGTGGTTTTAGGCCCCACAAAGACTAAATGCTGCAGAATATATCAGGGCTAAGAGTATACTTGCACAGCATAATGTAACAAAATCAATAATAATTTTTTGTTGATTACACATTTTTTAAATTTGTTTTTGTGATTGTAATCAAAATTTGATTAATTGCACAGCCCTAGCATTAGCTTGGTTTGAGATACTTAGCAATGCAGGAAAATACAAAGTGTATGTGTCAGTCTCAGTCTCATTTGCTGCTTCTTCAGACAGAATTCTTTCCAATTATGTTTACTATTATAGAGAGAAAGCAAACATTCATAGTTAACATTCAACTTTAATGTTATCCACTTGGACGAGATTAGCAGCTGTAAACGGCAGCTTTATAGCTTTACAGGTGTCAAGGCACCTGTACTCTAACATTAATTTATACACTGCTCAAAAAAATTAAAAGAACACTTTAAAAACACATTAAAGCTCAATCGGGGGGAAAAAATCATGCAGATATCTATATTGCTATGGACTGGGTAATATGTTAGGAATGGAAGGTTGCCACATTGTTTGATAGAAATGAAAATTATTAATCTACAGACGGTTGAATTCAAAAACACCCTAACAATCAAAGTGAAAAATTATGTGGCAGGCTGCCAAAATGTCATTGCAGCAACTCAGAATGGTACTCAATAGTTTGTATGCCTCACTCACATGCTTGTATGCATGCCTAACATTGTCAGGCTACTGTTTAGCCTGTAGAGGTCTATGCATCCCTCCACGGATCTGGCTCCCTAGTCTGTGCATCCATCCCGCTCCAGACCACCACTGACCCACCACCAAACTGGTGGGTTTATGCTAAACAATATTACATGCAGCATAACACGGCTCTTCACGGCTTCTCCAGACCCTTTCATGTCTGTCACATGGGCTCAGGGTGAACCACTCATCTGAGAAAAGCACAGAGCACCAGTGGTGGGCCTGTCAATCCTGGTATTCTGTGGCAAATGCCAATCAGGCTCCACGATGCCGGGCAGTGAGCACAGAGGCCACTAGAGGATGTGGTGCCTGCAGGCCACCTTCATCATATCTGTTTCTGATTGCTTGGTCAGAGACATTCATACCACTAGCCTGCTGGATGAGCTCTGGCAGGGCTCATCCTATTCCTTCTTGCACAAAGGAGCAGATATTGGTCCTGTTGATGCATTAAGGACCTTCTGCGGCCCTGTCCAGCTCCCCTAGAGTAACTGCCTGTCTCCTGGGCTGTCTTCCATGCGCTTAAGAATGTGCTGGGAGACACAGCCAAGCTTCTGGAAATGGCGCTTTCTGATGTGCCATTGGACTACCTGTGAAACTTCTCTAGGTATGGCCTCATCCTACCAGTGGTGACACTGACCCAGCCAAATGCAAAACTAATGAAAAAAGATCAGACAGGATGAGGAAGGAAAAATGTCATTGACCTCCACCTGTAAAACTGTTCCTGTTTTGGCAGTTGTCTCATTGGTGCCTCTCTAGTGCACCTGTTGTTAATTTTATTAACACCAAAGCAGATGAAACTTATTAACAGCCCCCTCTGCTACTTAATTGACTAGATCAATATCCCAGAAGTTTAATTGACTTGATGACATACTCCGATTAAAAACTATTCCTTCAATTATTTTGAGCAGTTAAGTTAGAGTGCAGCTGCTGTTGATATGCTATTGGGGTGTTGGGTCTCTGATGCTGAGAGTGTTTGTCTTAAGAACATACTGAGCCAGCTGTTTTTATCGCCATGAAAAGAGTCTACAGGGTGGGCCATTTATATGGATACACCTTAATAAAATGGGGATGGTTGGTGGTATTAACTTCCTGTTTGTGGCAGATTAGTATATGGGAGGGGGAAACCTTTCAAGATGGGTGGTGACCATGGTGGCCATTTTGAAGTCGGCCATTTTGGATCCAACTTTTGTTTTTTTAATGGGAAGAGGGTAATGTGACACGTAGACTTATTGGGAATTTCACAAGAAAAACAATGGTGTGCTTGGTTTTAACGTAACTTTATTCTTTCATGAGTTATTTACAAGTTTCTCTTTGTTTACAGCCATTGACATGTCGCAGAGGTTAACATGAGAGGAGCGGATAGAAATTGTGTTGATGTCTGGTGAACGCAGTAACTGGGCCATTTGCTACAGATTTCAATGCAAGACACCCTACGAGACCACCCATCTCCCATGCTACAGTTAGCAAACTGCTTGCCAAGTTTCGTGAAACTGGTTCAGTGTTGGATTTGCCAAAAATGTGGACGTATGAAAACTGTCACTAATGAAGAAACATCAGTGGCTGTCCTAGCTTCATTCAGCAAGAGCCCACAGTGTAGCACTCGCCGCATGTCATTGGAGAGTGGCATCAGTCGAACATCCCTTCGGCGGATATTAGCTACTCACAAATGGCACCCTTACAAACTCCAGCTGCTGCAGCAGCTCAACAAGGATGACCCAGATTGGCGCACTGAATTTGCAGAATGGGCAAAACAAAAATTGGAATAGGACCCTCAGTTTACATAGAAGATTTTGTTCAGTGATGAGGCAAACATTTAATGGTGAAGTTAACAAACAAAACCACCACTATTGGTCTGACACTAACCCACATTGGATAGATCCCTCCAAGACTCTTGGAACAAAAAAATTGATGGTATGGTGTGGTATATGGGGTACAAAGATAGTGAGGCCATTCTTCATCAATGGAAACCTCAAGGCCACTGGATATGCGAAATTGCTACATAATGATGTGTTTCCCTCTTTACGCACTGAAGCTGGCACGTTCCCTGAGTTTTTCCAGCAAGATGGTGCACCACCACATTATGGGTGTCAGGTCCGAGCATTCCTAGATGAACAGTTTTCTGGAAAGTGGATTGGTCGTCATGGGCCAGTTGAATGGCACCCAAGGTCACCCAATCTGACCCCCTTAGACTTTTATCTTTGGGGTCATCTGAAGGCAATTGTCTATGCTGTGAAGATACGAGATGTGCAGCACCTGAAACTATGGATACTGGAAGCCTGTGCTAGCATTTCTCCTGTGGTGTTGCTATCAGTGTGTGAAGAGTGGGAGAAGAGGGTTGTATTGACAATCCAACACAATGGGCAGCACTTTGAACATATTTTATAAGTGGTCAAAAACTTATAAATAACTAATGAAAGAATAAAGTTACGTTAAAACCAAGCACACCATTGTTTTTCTTGTAAAATTTCCAATAAGTTTGATGTTTCACATGACCCTCTTCCCACTGAAAAAAACAAAAGTTGGATCCAAAATGGCCAACATGGTCACCACCCATCTTGAAAAGTTTCCCCCCTCCCATATACT
>JAMQGT020015410.1:0-151567 GCA_024447675.2 Pterophyllum scalare | reverse complement strand
TTGTGTAACCTACTTCGTTCAGTTACGTATTGCTTGAAGATAGAAGAACTAACGATGGAGACTATCCCATCATTTCACATGTTTGCTCATTTTGTATCCACTGAAGCTGATTTAGCATGTGATCCCATAGCTTCAATGCAAGCTCTCAAAGGTGTGGAAATAAGTAAACCCAAACACTCGCACAGCCAAGTAACTCAAGCAAAAACACTAAGCAATACGTGGGGCTGCTACTGACCATAGTATTGCTGTCCTGTAGCCTGAGTTGTTGAGGTGCACAGCAAAGGTGTGCGGTTCATGGTGGGCCTGCCACGAGGGTGAGGAGCAGTTAATTGTCGGTGTAGGTGTGGTGGTTGTGCACGTACTTTCCCGTCAGGATGGAGGAGCGGGCAGCACATTAGCAATATGGTAATGGCTCTGTCATGTACTTGGTTAATATGATATGTGCTTGGTTCAGTTACGTATTGCTGGAGACACACACAGAAGGAGCTGTACGGCAAGTCAGGTGGGGAGATGGGAAATGGCAATAACAGCAGCACCAAAACGCGGCGGTGATTCAAAATATGGAGCTGGAAATCATCCTCCTGGCGACGCTGAAATGGTACTTCCACCTGAGAGTGAATTCCAGCCAGCTGAATCCAGCGAGCATCGGGGAGATGATCCGACCCTACCGCTGTTCCACCTGTGATGAGTCTTACAAAGATCCTGCCACTTTGCGTCAACACGAGAAGACCCATTGGCTGACCCGCCTTGCCCTTGCAGTATTTGTGGCAAGAATTTACACAGCGTGGTACCATGACACGCCACATGCGTAGCCACCACAATGGCAATGTTTATGTGTAGCTTACTCGTTCAGTTACATATTGTTAGTACAACAAAACAAACAGGAAAGTTTGTTGAAAACAGACCACAAAATGTTAGAAATGTAAATCCTGCGGGTAGCAGCCCTGCTCTTGTTCCCTGTTGAAATTCGGGCTTTGGCTACTTGGGTGACGTTGGCATACATTTTCACTTTAAACATCACTCTGGGTTCACGGATTTCACCACATGATTGTCCCTTTGTGCAATAAATTAGAGGTTGTAGTTTTTGTAGTCTCATACATAAAGTGCAGATGAGTGATTTAGTGAAAGCAATACATGGCAATGTTGGTATTGCCCTGTACTTGGTTCAGTTACGTATTGTTCGTTACCGGAGTGATAGTGGCTCTGTCAGGGTCAGCATGAACGTCACAGAAAGTGTCCGCTGAATCTTGAACGTCCTCATCAGGTCTCGCTCCTGCGTGCCACAGTGTCAGCGGCATCAGGAAAATGAGACCGTGGCTGATTCCTACAGGATATTATTTACTCTACAGTCTATCCATCTAAACTAACCACGGTTCCAATTCTGAGTCACTGAATAGGTAGTCATGAACTTGGGCAGAGACTACGACTAACAGGTGCACTGGCACATAATTTAAGTGCTACTAAAACGTTTTGACTGCAGCATCTTGGTGCGCCTTGTATTACAGTTTGGTCTGTATTTTTGGCCTCACGACAGGAGCTTGTAATGGGCAGCAAGAGCATTTCTCTAGACCAAAGGAAAAAAAAAAATTTAAGAAACATGCCAAATGAGTGCACTCCGAGGAGATATGCTAGAGAAGAGGTTGGAAAATGAACACTTTTGCCTCCTGCCACAATGGTTAACATTCAAGAAATCAATTTCAAAAGCATGTCAGCCTCCAGCTGAACCTAACAGAGCGTAATGCGCACAGTAAATGCATCTGTTTGTTTGAATGGCTTCACGCTTTGTATGAACTCTTTCCTGATTAAGGGATGGAAGTTGAGGCTGAAGACAAACCTGGAAGATGGTGTTACATGACACATGTGAGAGGTCAATTGTGGGAATGCTCGGCCACTTTGAAAATATTCAGTCCCCATTTGTTGATGTTTTCCAGGTCCTGTTAGGGAGGACAACATTTAAGTGTTGGAGCACATGACACACCAGATATCATACAAAGTTTCAGTTTTCTTTTTCCATCAATCCTGTCACCGTGTCAGCAATTGGTTGTTATGTGGGCACCTTGGTTCAGTTACGTATTGCTAGTTATTTATAGTAAGTATGATAACAAAAAAATAAAAAATAAATAAAATAAACCTGTACTCAACAGTGTTAGCTTACAGCTGACATGATCCTTGGCCTAGGACTTTTTGTTTTCTAAAAGACTAAAAACATTCTCCTTCTAACTCTGACTGAGTTGTTGCGACGGTTTAGCATTGTAGCAATACGTAATGTTTTTGCACCTCTCGCTTCAGTTACGTATTGCTTAAGTTCTCTTTGCAGTCTGTGCTAGCTCGATATTTCCGTTTCTTAGGATGTGTATTTTTTTCTTAACACCAATCGGGATGTGTCCATGCCTATTAAGTGTGTAGTCATGTGCACGGGTGTGTCTTTGTGAAAATGGAGTGTGTGTGTGTGCCCTTTTTAGTGAAAATCATACTAAAGTGGCTGCTTGCTGGGCCTGATAAGGCAGCCATTTTCTCTCAGAATGTTTTTGAGATGTTATAAGCTGCTGCAAAGCTTTCTGTCCTGGATAAAAAGCTTAGAAAGTAAAGCAGAGAAGGCGAATTTTCATGTGCTCTCTATGCTTCTGTGTTTATGTAGCTCCTTCCTTTATACCAAGATCGCACTCTCTCTTGCTTGAGCCTTCGGTCTCTGTGTCCTTGTTTTTAACTTTGTAGCTGTGTTTGTGCCTTTCTTTATAACACCAATTCTTCCAGCTTTTTATCCTAAAAAATAAAAAGCCCCTTACACCAGCTCTCATTTGAAATCTGTACCAAGCACAGGCTTTAGAAAATTGGCACTTCAGGATTAATGTTGCTGCAGTTTGACAGAGATTTCTGACTTCATGAAACCACTGTCAGCTCACTGCAAGATGTGATAATTCACTTATTGTTATCCACACAGAGTAAAACCTTTTAACCCTGGCTAAATTGACTGGTAAGCAGGAGCTCTCAGATCACATGAAAAATGTAAATCCTTTTCATATTCAAGCAAGTAGGAGCTATCTGTTCTCAAATTCAGCAGCACATTTTCTTGTACAGTTTAGATTTGCTGTGTATGAGAAAAATTGGTCAAAATGCAGTGTATTGTCATTTTCTATAGTATGGAAGGTTGTTTAGGCAGATTTGCTGTTTTGTTTTGTTTTTTCTTCTTAAAAATTGCTGATATTGCACAAGCAATCATTACATTCATGAACATAAAGGTAAACAGGAGGAAAATTTTGTTTAAGTATATAAATTATGTCCCTTTTCTTTCATCTCCAGAGGCTATGCAGTGGCCAGCAGCAGTGATGACAGAATGAATGAACCTCCCACCTCTCTTGGTCTTGTGCCACATCAGGTCAGACATAAAAACTCACTCACATCCATCATTTATATTGAAATATTCAGTCTATCTATGAGAATAATAAAATTATGAAATTAATAACTTGGATTATTGGACTTATATATATATATATATATATATATATATATATATATATATATATATATATATATATATATATATATATATATATATATATATATATATATATATATATATATATATATATATATATATATATATATATATATATATATATATATATATATTATATATATATATATATATATAATATATATATATATATATATATATATATATATATATATATATATATATAAATATATATATATATATATATATATATATATATATATATATATATATATATATATATATATAATATATATGACAGGCTGTAAACTGTAATTGCTGAAGTTGAATTCAGGGTCAGAATCTCTACAGGCTATTAAAGTTTTCCCGACACCTTCACACACTTTGAAAACAGAGGCTGAAATATTTCTCTAACATTCTGAAAAAGCTGTATTTCACTGAGAGTCCAGTTTGGAACGTGAAAAAGAACAACAGTAATCAAGTGCAGAGGAGAGATAATAACGAGTGTCTCAGCATTCAGTCCAAGAAGAAATGTTATGTTCAGATTCTTCAAGTGAAACGGGAGCACATTTTTGTTACTGTGTAGTTATGTGTACTGAGTAAAGAAGGACAAATATAAATGAGGGTAGTGTTGAGTGAAACAGCAGCCTTGCTGTTATAGTATAAAAGCTTGGCGAGTCAGTTCTGTGGTTGTTATTAGCAGTGTTTTTTGTTTTTTTCCTGCTATCTTGTCCACATCAGTATAAACGTACATATGTGGGGACATTTTTACATCTGATGTTTTTGATTCAATTAAAATTCACAGAGGTTTCTTTTTTGGTCATTTATATGTTCAAACTGAAAGATCAAACATGACTCAAGGTTGCTAATAAGGAGACTTCATCATGCCTTAAAACCATCATAATTAAGAGAGCTTTGTCTGTCCAAGACCTAGGAGCCCATTTTCTAGGACAGGAAGAGATTTTATGATATGCAAACTTTAGCTGCAGATTCACATGTCTTTGTGTTTTATGAATTATTGCCATTCAGTCCTTTTGCAGAAATGTGTCAAGAATAAAGCCCAGTGGCTTATCATAACGGACAGTAACCAGACTTGAATTTGCTGCTGCCAAATAGAACAAAATTAATTCGGTTTCATAGCTCAAGAAATGGAGCAGTTAAGGTCAGATGAGGCTCAGCTGGTAGCTGTGGCAGTCATAGCTCAATATACAGTGATAATCAATGAGCTGGTTGCAGTAGAGAAGAAAGAAAAAAGAAAGTGTGCATGTGCTTATCTGAATATGCACCTTTGCGTAACTCTTTTTCTTTGATCTGTTCTTAGCCAAAATCAGTTAACGAGTTTTTTTTTTGTTTTGTTTTTTTTTAATTTTACAAAAAGGTGATTTGGGTTATAGGTCTGATCACCTTGAACGTGATTGGACCTATAACCTTATAACCTGTTAAAGAACTTAAGCTAATGACATATTTGAAGTGGATTTTGTTCACTAATGCATTCGTTGTTGTCATCACCTCTATCTGTATATCATCATCAATATTCATCATCCTGAGATGATGCCATTTGCTTGACACATCTGCTGGCAGCCAAATAACCCATAAAAAAGTGGCATTCAAATGTGATGTTTTATATGTGTGTGTGTTCATCTACAAAGAGAGGGTGCCAAAATGAGTGAAAAAATGCAAAATAAAT
Organism: Pterophyllum scalare; assembly: GCA_024447675.2. Classification (NCBI taxonomy): domain Eukaryota; kingdom Metazoa; phylum Chordata; class Actinopteri; order Cichliformes; family Cichlidae; genus Pterophyllum; species Pterophyllum scalare. The sequence goes on along the minus strand of JAMQGT020015410.1, from coordinate 146,405 downwards.
AATATGCTTGAGGCACATATATTTATGTATATATGACTGGGATGCTCAGTCCCCCAGCACTGTACAGCACACTGCAGTTTTTTATGGTGCCACAGTGACAGCTTCTGGTGATTTACAAAAATTGCACAATATAGTATATCTCCAAGTTATTGGAGTGCAAATATACCAACATTTTTACAGCTTTTAGAGATACAACTGGATCGTTGTATCTCTAAAATCCATAGAAATGTTATGAACTTGTTTTTGATACTTTTCTATGTCTAAGCCCAAACTAACAACATAGACAGCCAGGCCTAAGGTAGAAAATAGACTGAAATAGCAAAATTACAATAGAGATAATAGCAATGATACAATTAAGTATGAACTTATTGTTGAGCAACTTTAACAGGGATCCAAAGCGGTGCATAAATTATTATGCTTTGAAGTTAAAAATGCTAATTGTCAATGGGAATGATGCACCTTGATTACTGTGATGTAACTCAAAGGCAGCAGTGGGGTACTTTAAAACAGAGCACTGATCTTACATTCTTAATATCTGATGAGCAGCGCTTAAACAAGTGTTATTCTCCTATTGCAAACATTAGAAGAGCATACTTGACACACATATGTAGTCATATGTGGTCAATTGATGCGCTCTACAAAAAGCTGTACAGTCTATTTGACTATTTCACTTGCCACGCTCACCCACTGATGTGAGTCACTCATCCACTCACCACCCCTTACCTTATTCGCTGGACATGGTTGCCTCGCCTGTCACTGCAGCTAAATCGTCAGGCCTGCCGTTCCTTTTTCATCTTTTCATGTCCTTGAATATACCATTTTCCTGGAAATTAGAAAATATTTGCAAAATGAAAGAAATAGTGCATCTGCAATATGGATTTTTCTGAAGTACTGTACCAGTTCATCTTGACTGGCACACAGTTTAAGATTTACTTAATTCGACTTAGGTTACCACACAACTTAAGTCATATAAAATTGGGTCTCATGAACAAGAAATTAAGTTAGAGTGCAAGAAGATGTGACGCTGCATTTAAAAAGCCTAGCTAAGGACTGAAAGCTTTGAATTTCCACAAATGTTTGATATATTCATCAGTCTTACCATGAGATAATTATAGCCAGGAAATTGTTTCATGCTCCTCTCATGTCTGTGCGTCATCAAAAGAAAAAACAAAACATAATTGGCTGAGGCTTTTATTACAAAACAGGAAGGTGTGGGAGGAAGAGGGGAGCAATTGCAGGAATGTAATGGTGGTAAGTGGAGTTGTAACATATATCATTTAAGAGGAGTTGGTGGATTTATACGGTTAAGAGTGGAAGGCTTTCAGCAACTAGATGACATTTTGCACTGTAATATAGCTTCCTGACACCAGAGGGCGCTCTCTGCTTTAATTTTTAGTAGCATTCAGAAATTGCTGTCAAATTTTCATTACAATTTCTTTTTTGCATTTTCATAATTAGTACTAGAAGCTTTACTTTTGCTGCAAAGAATAAAGGCATCACAGGTTCTGTTTCTCACAAAGTTTCTTGCTGAACACATCGACTTTCAGAACCAGCTTGTTTTTCTTGTTGGTTATCTTGTCTTAATGTCAGCTTGTCCCTCTGTTGTCAGACCTATTTTTGGTCGCATAATTAGAATGGCTGCTTTTCTGAATTTCTTTTTTTTCAAGAGTCTTTTTCTCCTCCACAGATACGAGGCTTTCTTTCAAGATTCGACAATGTCCTGCCTGCCAGCCTGGCCTTTGACAAATGCACTGCTTGCTCCCCCATTGTAAGTGGCACAAGATGTAACTGAATAGTTCTAATTATGTGTTTATGAATCCAGTTTTGCAGCAAGACTTGAGGTTGAACTCCATTTTGACAGAAAGAAGTAGATAAAATACAGATATATATTGAGAGATACTGATTTAAGTATCGAATTTGATTCTGTTACTGTGACAACATTGTTTTCAAACATAAATTGCAGCCTTAGCAGAAGTGTGTGTGTGTGTGTGTGGGGGGGGATTCCCATCTCTCCTATCTCTCGTATTTCCACACTGTTAAGTCAGTGTAGCGGTGTTGAAATGCTGTTCCTTGAGGAATACTGAATGCACACACAGAGACATAGAAAAGCTGGTAAAACCATATGGTAACAATCAGGCAGCAGTTGCTCATTGATGTCAGTAACTGTCGTTCAGTGCAATTAGCTCCCACCGCTGCTCTGTGTGTGTGTGTGTGTGTGTGTGTGTGTGTGTGTGTGTGTGTGTGCGCGTGTGCGTGCGCGCACGTGCATAGTGCATAGATGGGTTGTTGAAGGGTTCACATATCCTAAATCGGGCAAGTGGGATAAGAAATCCCCCCGCCCCTGTTTTCATGGGTTGATATCCAATGGGCCAGTGTGGTTAAGTGTGTAGCAATATGACTCATTGTTTTTACATTGGTGTAAGATCAGGGGAGGTAGGGTAGGATAAAAAAGTACAAATTAAAGAAGGAGAAAGTTTTTTTTAAAATGTGAATATGGAGGGTTTATATAAGCAAAAGAAGTACAGCGCTAAAGTAAGGGTGGTTCGTTCTTTCATTCTTCCCTGATCTCAATGCACTCTTTGTGTCTATAAAGAGGTCATAAAGCCCCAGATCTATCACTTTCATGTGAAGACAGAGAGAGAAACCAAGAGGCAGCAGGGGGAGGGAGTTGGCTAGCTTCTGCGCTAAAAGTTTTCTCCACCTACACACTGAAAAAAGAAAAAAAAAGAAAAGAAAAAAGTGGTGTTCCAGCCCGTCTTAAGGTGTCATGTTTCTGCCTGTGTGACTGATGAGATTATTCGGTCTGCAGAGAGGTTTCATAGGTTTGACAGGGGTTGGGTAAAGCCTGTGTAGTCAGGAACAATGAACAACATGAGTCTGGAAAGACGATCCTTTGCTGAGGCAGGGATAAAGGTTATGTAGTGAAGCTGGTGAATATGTTTTAATCCCACTCACACATCGTTTCCTTGTGTTTTGCATTCTCTTATCAACCTTTAACTAGTTTTTGTCAGTGTACTCCTGTTTTACGTCTTCTTTTCCTCTCATACATCTTACCTTCTCTCCCTTACTTCTCTTCCTCCCCCACATCCCTCCTCCTTTTGTGTGTTCCTCTTGTGTCCATTTATCAGTGTATTCGCCTAAATGGTGTGTGTGTGTGTTTGTGTGTGTGTGCGCGTGTCTGTCTGTCTGTCTATCTGTCTGTCTTTGTCTTCACTTTGTGTGTGTGTGTGTGTGTGTGTGTGTGTTAGAGAGAGAGAGAGACAGCAAGTGCAGGTCTGTGTATATTTCTGCCGCAGTCAGCTGTGTGCTGCCAGGTCACTATGGTAACAAAACAATTCAGCCCCTGTCTGGGCTGGAGCAGTTCCTGTAGAGTTGGGGCTTTTCTGTGTGTGTGTGTGTGTGTATGTGTGTGTGTGTGTGTGTGTGTGTGTGTGTGTGTGTCGTGCGTGCGTGTGCGTGCGTGCGTGCGTGCGTGTGCGTGTATGCGCGCGCACACACACTTGGGGTGTGTTTTTGTATGTGTGTGTATTTCCTAACTCTCTGGGGCTACAAGCCAATAAAACTGTACGCCAAAGGGTAAATCACAGCTGACGTGGCTCTGTCTAAAACTGTGCCAGATACCTCTTACTACAGCTACTTGTACACACTACCAAATATGCTACCACTATTATCATAGCAACCATATACTTTTTACATTTGGGTTGTAAAGTTCTGAAGAGATTTGTAACTTTTCAGTATCATAACTCACAGTGTTGATCTATGAAGGTGGTTTTTCTTTCAAACTTGTTTTTATTTGCACTGTTTTTATATGTAGAGTAAATCATCCTTAAGCCATAGATTGTAAAGATGAAAGGCCGATGTGAGTGTGTAGGTAATTTCTATTTCAGTGCTTATTTCTTTTTTTTATGGATATGAACATCCTTGCCAAAGTTTTAAAGCCCCTCAGAAAATCTTAAACATAACATCATGATGCGATCACAAGCTTCCACAACTATGTTCTGAAAATAAAAAAATAAAACACAAAATTGTCTGAGCTCCTCATCAAGGCAGTCTCCTTGGACAGCAACCCTTCAACTTGAATTTCTTTATAGGTGAAGAGTGAAGATTATGTTGATTTGGCTAAAAAACATTCAGAATTATTATAGTTTATTTCCACTTTGATATTTGTATTTTTTCTGTAGATATGTATATTAGGTACGCTACCACAGCTGCCAGCTACACATGCTTTGTCAGCTGTGTCTTCTCTGGAGTGTCCCTTTTCTCTGAAACACCGCTACGCCCAAAAGGCTATACTAATGAGTCACTATGGAATTTTTAAGGCATGTGTCTGCACTGGCGTGATGGCCATTCTTGTTAACAGAGGAAGTTAAAGCCACTGAGTCAACAGGAACTGTTTACTCACAGTATTCAGAGTACATAAAACTTCACATTATGGCAACATGAGGCTCTGTTAATAGGAAGTACTTCCTTCATTTATGGGTGCCAGTCAAAAATTATACTGGGGTAATGAGAGTACCAGTTATTTTCATTGTCAATTGATTTGACAGGTACTGACTTTTTTTTATAAAAAATACCCCAAACTGATGAAAACATCCATTACATTTCTCCCTGTCCAAAGTTGACGGATTCAGATAGCGTGTTTTAACTAACCAACAGACTAAATGAAATGCACAAGTATAGTGACTGATGAATGACGATTTTCTGGTGTTGTAGTGTGCACTGTTACATTAAAATGTTACAAAATAAATACAGACTGTAATTTAAGTCCATGTATAAAACAGCTGTACTTTGAAAACCAGTCAGTCCTGTATGTTCTGTATGTTTACAACCAAAGTTTAAAGGAGTTACTTCCTTTAAATTTAAAGGAGTCCTCTGTGTCACCAAGACCACCCACTGTTTGATATCTTTAGAACATCTACAGGCACACATACAGCCTGTAATGTGGGATACATCCAGTTAATGTCTGCTGTATGGATCCAACTTCAGAAGAACATATCACAAGGGTCAATAAAGCTTGGAGATGCATTTATGTGGCCCCCTTATGGACGGAAGCTTTGCAACAAGTGCACATGTGAATCCATATGGTAGTGTTTATGTGCATATATGCAGCATACCATCTTATCCAGATGTTTGTTTGTTTGTTGCATTTGTAGGTTTGCTTAATTGGTGTGATCTGGCAGCAGCACGTGATCACTATTAAACCCATCAATGTTGCTAAACACTTCAAAGTCTTTTCGCTTTTAGGTTTCTTCCTTTCTTCGTGTGTACACACAGTACCAGTCAAAAGTTTGAAGACAACTTCAATTTCAGTGGTTTTCATTATTTAAAAAGTGTTGGAATTATTTAGTAAACAAAAAAGTGTTAAACAAACCAGAATAGTTTTTTATTCCTCAAAGTAGGCACATCTTGCTTAAATGACAGCTTTGTACATCTTGGCCTTTTCTAAGTCAACTTTATGAGGTAGTCACCAGGATTGGCTTTCAGTTAACAGCTGCACCTTGTCACGAGTTAATTTTTTGAATTTCTTGCCCACTTAATGTGTTTGAGGCAATCAATTGTGTTGTGAAGAGGCAGAGTTGGTATACAGTGAATAGCCCTTTTTGAGTAATGTTCTAATCCATATTATGGCAAGAACTACTGGACTAAGTAAAGAGAAACCACAGTCCATCATTACTTTAAGAAATGAAGGTCAGTCAATCAGAAAAATCTCAAGAACTTTGAAAGTATCCTCAAGTGCAGTCACAAAGACCATCAAACGTTATGATGAAACTTGCTCTCATCATCACCGCCCATCATGACCGCCCCCAGGAAAGGAAGACCAAGAGTTCCCTCTGTTGCACAGGATAAGTTCGTCAGAGTTACCAGCCTCAGAAACTGCATGTTAACAGCACCCCAGATAAGAGCCCACCTTAATGCTTCACAGAGTTCAACTAGCACACACATCTCAACATCAGCTGTTCAGAGAGGACTGCGTGAATCTGGATTTTATGATTGAATTGCTGCAATGAAGCCACTTCTAAGGTAGAACAAAAAGAGGACTAGAATGGCTTGGGCCAAGGAACACAAGGAATGGACATTAGACCAGGGGAAATCTGTCCTTTGGTCTGATGAGTCCAAATTTGAGATTTTTGGTTCCAAACGCCATGTCTTTATAAGACGCAGGAAAGGTGAGCAGTACTTCACAGTGGTTCCTACATGTGTAGTTCCCACTGTGAAGTATGGAGGAGGAAGTGTGATGGTATGGGGGTACTTTGTAGGTGACAAAGTTGGCGATTTATTCAAGATCCAAGGCACACTTAACCAGCATGGCTACCACAAAATTCTGCAGCGACATGCCATCCCATCTGGTTTGCACTTAGTGGGACCATCACTTGTTTTTCAATGGGACAATGACCCCAAACTCGCCTCCAGGCTATGTAGGGGCTATATTACCAAGAAAGCAGGTGATGGAATGTTGCATCAGCTGGCCTGGCCTCCACAATCATCTAATCTAAACCGAATTGAGATGGTTTGGGATGAGTTGGACCGCAGAGTGAAGGCAAAGCACTCACCAAGTGCTCAGCACCTCTGGGAACTCCTTCAATACTGTTGGAAAACAATTTCAGATGATTACCTCCTGAAGCTGATTGAGAGAATGCCAAGAGTGTGCAAAGCTGTAATCAAAGCAAAAGGTACCAACTTTGAAGAATTTAAAAGCTAAAACATATTTTGGTTTAACACTTTTAAGTTTACTACATGATTCCTTATGTGTTCCTTCATAGTCTGGATGATTTCAGTATGAATTTATCATGTAGGAAATAAATAAAATCAGTGAATGAGAAGGTGTGTCCAAACTTTTGACTGGTACCGTATGGTTTCACCTTTATTAGGAGGAAGTACAAATGCAATTACAGTATTGACAACAATATAATTCCATTTTATTGGGGAATAAAGGCTGAGTGATACAACTTTTTGTCAATATTTCCAAATGGTGTGTGTTTTATGCCTGTAGCACTCTCTGTGAACTGACTTTATTAACTTTATCACAAGATCATCATAGTCATCAGGTTCCTCTCTGTGCCATAAACAGCTATGTTTCAGCAAAGAGGTTTTTAGTTGTTGGCGTCTCACATAACAGAGCCCACGGATGGAAGTGGAGAATCCAAGAAATAAAAGAGAAAGAGGGAAAGAAAAGAGAGGTTGAAAAGATGAATCAGGGGACACATCAGTGTGTATTGTGTGTGGTGTGTCTGGCTCCAAGACTAGACGCCAGTCTGTGAGCTCACTCACAAACACAGACAGTGATGCACACATTGTGTTGATGTCTGAAGCAGAGGTAACCCTACACCTGCAGACCTCCAGAGGAGGGTCTGTAGGGATCTATGAAAGGCTTTGATAAGCCTAGAAAGGTAGTCCAGAGGGCAGAGGATCTGTGGGTGGGTGTGTTTTTTTTTTTGGGGGGGGGGGTTGGGAAAGAAGGTGTGGGTATTTGAAGTCTGTACTGTGGGAGATCAAGGTAAACACCACAGAGTGATTGTAGAGGTGCTGAGTCGTGGTGTTACAGATGTTGAGCCTAAGGGCCAGAGTGTTAATGGTTGTTTTTTAAATAATGATTTTGTTGATGTATTTTCTCAAGTTGTGACTCTTTCGCATGGCTTACTCCGCCACTCCAAGTTACGTTCAGTAAGGACACCAAAAGCGTAATGTGTGGTGAAGAAAAACATTTCACACCTGCCTTTGGCAATATGTAATATTCACTTAAAAACACCGTAAAAGGTCAAGCGGTGCATTTAGGTTAGGAAACTTTTTTTTCACTTGTGTGACTCTGACCTTTGCTGGTTCAGCACTTGCACTTGAGCAAGCTAAAATGGGGCATCTGTTTAGTCAGCACAGCTAATCAGAAAGAGAAGATTTAGAGATTTTATCTTTTAAACATTTAAGTCCTCAACTTGCTGTAGGCCAATGTATTTTTCAGTTTCGGTTACAAATTATTACAAAAAAATGTAAAGTTGTGGTGATCAGTTGTTTCTGTTTACTTTTAATGTGAATGTAGAAGACTAGTGTCATAACGTATATAATACTAGCAAAACAATGGTATAATACCCCAGTATTGCAATTTCTGCTTAATAACCTTTAACTGTTATTCTTTGTTTGTTTTTTTTTATCCAGGTCTTAGACCACTATGAGAGGGAAGGTTTCAGCTTCCTGTCCAAGGTTTTTAATTCTTCCCACTCATTCCTGGAGGACCTGACGGGGCTAACTTTGCTGCACCAGGAGACACAGGCTGCAGAGGTAGAACACATCCTCACATACACCCACACAATAGTTAGAGACATGAACACTGAGGACCCCCCCCCAAAAAAAAACAGGGTCCTTGGGCCACAGCAACAAAAAAAACCTTGGGTTTGTATAGCTGGTGTGAGAGCTGTGTATGTATTCTTTTTATTAAATTAAGCATTATGGAAATTACACTTTACAATTCACCAATTTTGTGATTTTTCTTCTATTTCTTCTCTAATTTTAGCAACAACCATCAAGTGAAATTTCCAGTCTTGCTGATGTTCAAATGTAGAAGTATATTATGCTGGGGTCTGGTTTGCAAGTGTCAGTAAAGAGCCCTGTACGGTACTGCATTGGTACTGAGTAGGTGCTTCACAGAGCTATTACGATGCACGTTTACATGTTGTAGCTTTCTATTGCCATTTGGAGGCAGTGGGGGCAATTATATGGTGGGCTACTACTTTTGATCTTTGCACTCTTGTTTTTCCTGTACAAAAAAACATATATTAAAAAAAAATCATCTTGGCAATGAGGTTAAACGAGTGATGAAAAAACTGTCTAATGCAGTCATTATCAGTCCCCTTCTAAGAACTTTGATTTTTACTCGTGTTCCTCTTTGCTGTACTAGTTCCCTTTCCTGTTCACCTTTTCAGCCAATGAACGTTAGACCTATGCATAGGATATTGTGCATGGGCAATGCGCTGTTGGTTGATTTTCAATAATCCTCCTCTCAGCGTAACTGGAAAGCTATAAAAAGCAGGCATGAATGGTTTTAAAACAGGGTTGGGCATTTTGCTAAATAAATGAGCATCTCTGCAAATGCAGAGTCAAATTTTGCTCTAACTAAAAGAAAAAAAATAAAATCAGTCCAGCAGTTAGAAATAGCCCCTTGTTTTCTTTAATTTGATGATAAATCAGTGTTATTGCTCCACACACATTAATGTTCAAAGCACAGAAGTCTGAGCATGAACTTGTGTGCATGCTCATGCATGCCCGGACGCATCTGTGAAACAACTGCCTTTTATATGTGGAGATTCAACATGAAGACTACAGTAAGGCAGATTCAGTTTAATATGAATGTCATAATAATGAGGTTAATTTAATACATCGATAGGGAAATGAGCTAAAAAAAATCATCTTGATTGGTGAGTTATCGTCTTTCACTTTGATCATTGCCAATTCCCAACATCAACGTCCATCAGCACAAGCTTAGTACACAACATACTAATTGGTCAGATTGTTACAGTATCCACAGTAATGGAGCCGGACATTGATAGTGAAGCAGAAGCTGATGCCAATTGTGAAACCTTTGATTTATCCATTGAATCAGGTGCCAGTTCTGACCTTTGAACATTGGTTACCTCTGGGTACTTATCATAAGGCTGAGATAACAGCACAAGCATGGTGTCCTTGTGCACCCTTAGAAACAGACTAAAGAGTTCAAGTATTCATAAGATGCTGAGATATGAAACTCTGCATATTTTTAATAAGTAGAATTACTTATGGTAATGAGTGGTTTGGGCAGCTCATTTTATGTACCTCATAGAACACGCAGAGCAAATCTGAGGGATTCAATGTCAAGTCAGATTTTGCCAAAGAGTGCAACTTAAGAAGTTGGATATCGAAAACTGGCTTCTGAGCTGAGTTTCTTACTTTGCCAACCTCAGCCATGACTGAAAACAAAACAGTGGGACAGAGATTAATGGCTAAATAGCTTTAGTTAAGGTCCTTCAGGAACTAAGTTTTATGATCCTGGGAAATTCATACAAATTTCAGAATGGTTTATCCTCTTGTGGACATTAAAATTTCATCATTGAGATTTGTTTAAAAAAAAAAACAACTAAATGAGTAAGAGAAGATGCTGTTTCGGTTCTAAAGTGGAGATATTTTTGTGCCATAACCTTCCTCTAATTATTCTGTTGCTATAGAAGCACAAAGTTGATGTTGATGGAACAACGAGGAGCATAAAGTTCCAGCAAACACCCGGAATACTTTGTGGTGGAATATGGGTGGTTTTCCTCAAGACTCTCTCCTGACATGAGACAGAGGGAGTCGAGGGAGAGACAGAAGACGGTGCGTGTGGGTGGTGGGGGTTGGGCCTGGTCCTGCTGAAGTGTGGGAAAATCCCACGTACTTTCTCCCTAATAACACATCGGATGGGTGGTGGTGGTGGTGGTGGTGGGGGTACAGCATGAGAGCAAGATTCAAATTGTGAGAAAGCTGACTGTAGATAAGAGACAGTGGAGACTTTAGAAAACAGAAAGAAAAAGGAAGGATGGAAGACAAAAGAGGACTAGAGATGAAAAGAAAGGTTTTTAAGGTGAAAGAAGAAAGTGCCTTCCTCCTCTTTTCTCTCTCTTCCCCAACTCCTCCCCCCATCTCTTTTGCTATCAATCTCCACCTCATCCCTATCATTCTCTCAATCTCCAGCATTGGTTCCCACCCCCTATCCACCCATCTCCCTGATGAAGTGTGTTGAAGAGTCTGGCACTGGTCCCTTTCTCTTCAATCAGAACATGGAGAGATTGTTTTGATTGCTCAGCCCACTAGCGCCAGAAGTCTTTGCGTCTGTTTCCTGTACACAGATTACTTTTTCTGAAAACTACTGTGCTTTAAGGACGTCCCTTCAAGCTTTTTTTTCCCCCCTCAGTTCCAGGAAAGACAGTAGTTTTTGTTTTGTTTTTTTCTTCTTGACTGTGAAAGCATGTTATTACTTATTTCATGTGGGAACCCACTAGAAAAAGGCTTGTGGATCATTTTGAGTCTTGACTCCATATTTTGAGAAGTTCTGGTTTGAAATAATGATGATTCTCAATGTAAAAATTAGGGGGTTTAAAGGGTGTTTATGGGATCCTTTTTAATGTGTTCATATTGGAATTGGGTACAGATAGGAAAGAAGATTATTACTTTCAGTGACTTTTTACTGACTCACTGCTTTAAAAACGTTAGTCTAAATTGTAAAGAATACCTATTTTCATGATTGTCTCATCCTGTGTCACTTTTTAGAAGTTGTTGACAGATTTTAGGTGTATGACTTTTAAACTGCAGTTTCTGATGAGGGCTATAATAATTCTAGTCAATGTTCTTGCCTTTGCCTAAATAATGGCACTGAATTCATTACAGCCATTCAAGTGTGTGTAACCATTCTAAACTATAATCTACGTCACTAGATATCACTACTATGTACTTACAGCCTATTTTGGGTGAGTTTGTAACCTGAGAACTACTTCTTATGCGGTCACTGCAGGGTTTTGTGGGAGTTCAAGTTCGGTAAAAGTTTAGACTGCCTGAAAGCCGTGTGTGTGTGTGTGTGTGTGTGTGTGTGTGTGTGTGTGGTGTTAATATGCACAAGTCACTGTGAATGGCTTCTTTGTGAAATCAGCTCTACTGAGATTTCAGCCTATGATGGGAGCATGGCAGAGTGGAAAATGTACTATAAATCTGGCAAATCAGTTACTTATATTTGAAACATTTGTATGCAGCGTGTCTCATAAGGCCATTCATGTTCATGGCAAGGAAAATGAAACGTGACCTAATTTTAATATTTATGATCTGATCTGTACTTCTGGTATACTCCCTGCCTTTTTACTCCATAGTTTGGCGTGGTTAGTTTTTCTTGTATTGTTCAGGCAACCATTACCTCCATTGTCACTCCTCCAAATATGAGGCTTTTTAATCTCAAGTTATTGTCATATGGTGTAATTGTGTCGTTTTTACTCTCCAACAATCAAGCCAACTTTATGCTGTATTTTATCGTGTGTTTTTTTATCCCTCTCGGTTCCTTTTTAAACTCATAACCACATGAATGGTTATGTTTCAGTTAAGTGTAAGTGTGTGCCACTATCTCTATTTTTACTATTTCTAGCATTGTATAAACCAAAGAGATCAGGGAAATAATATAAAGCAGCTAAGAAAAGACCACTGCAGCCACTCAGAAAAGTATTTTAGCTATAAACTCATCTTGCTTGCTCTGAGGCCTTAAAACTGCCACATGGCTTGGCTGATACACATTTTCTCTTAACTTTCGATGAGTAGTTGTAGTTAAACATTGATATTGCCAACAGAAATACCCTGAAGATTTTAGCTGTGTCCAACCTGTGATTAACTCAAACCAGATGAAATAAGAGGGAACCGGGTGGCATGTGGCACAAGCAGACCCCCTTCACATGTTCAACCTGTGTCACCATGTAGGTTCAAAAGTTGAATGGGATATATTACCTGAACTTAACTGAGCTTAGATTTCAATTCACAGTAATTTTCTTTTTGTCACTTAAACATGTTTGTTTTTCATTTTGGCTGCCCTTTCCTTCCTCACTGTAGCCTCTTTTTTGAGGGCAGGGTCAGACAATTCAACACATACAAACACTCAGAGAGCCTGACAGGAAATGAGTGTCTGTACAGGATGCTCTACCTTTCCTATGATGCCCACTGATTGTCTTTGGCTTGGAAGGATAAGTTACTGTACTCATTCATATAGCCACATTCAGGGATGAGGACAAAGGAGGTTAATTTTATGGCTTTGATGTTGCCACAATTTTGTTGCTATTTTTTTTTTTTTAACTACTGATGTACAGCTGTAATGGGTGAATCTAGTAATGTGATTTCTGGAGAAATGTAAAGGAAGTGATTCATTATAATTTCATACAATCTTGTGACTTTATTAAGGTAAAATATTTTGCGGTTGAGCAGCTTCCTTATTTTTATATCAAGGAAGCACATGGTCACCAGTCAGTTGCATATATTGTATGTTCCTGTCGTCATTGTTAGTAAGCATGTGAAAATGTGTGTTTCCCATACGTATTAATCTGTCAGACTCTGAACAAAGGATGTGTGAACCTCTTCGTACAAAGAGCCTTTCTGCAGAATCTATGCTCCACTCACTTCCACCTACTACAACTGGCACTGGCAGCAAGTCACAAGATAGCCACGTCCATGTTGAACTCTGAGAAGAATGTGTCACTTGTCACACTCCTTTCCGTTTTGATTTTTGCGACGTAGTCTCGTGTGAATACGGTAACAGCTGCTTGCTTTTGACAAAGGGGTCTTTAGAACATGTTTAGGACAAGAGTCTCTTATCACAGAAGTAGCGCTTTTCTCCACAAGGCTTTGGTGAAAAACTAGGCAACATTTTAATGGGGATTTAGTTATGTCAAAACACTCCAGAGGGTGTAACCTGTGTTTGTGTAACATCATCATCTAATTGTTGCATTTTGAAATGAAATCATTGCGAAATTACCTCAGTCCCCTTTTAATAATATGGGACCATCTTGTATGTTTCCTTTGGGTCTGGGGCCCCTGATTTGTTTTTTAGTTGATACTCCAAATATCCAAGGTTACATTTTGTGAGTCAGTGTCTTGCTCAAGAGCAGCTCGTGAGGCACAGTTTGGATAATTGTTCTAAAAGTTGCAAACTAAATTATTTTGGTTTTGCTGCATGAGTGTATGGCCTATACTCATGGGTATAATTTTAGAACATAGAGGCTGTGTTCAATAAAATATAGGTACCTGTATTTGTCCAGTGTGCATCTGGCTTTTTGATCACAATCTCCATGCCATCAGATGCCACTAATCATTACTCTCATAGTCATACTAATTCCCCGAAGGAGAAGCGGTTACCCAACCACCCACACTCATCCATGCTCTGCGCTTCTCTACGTAAAACAGTGTGCTGACGATAAAGTTGATTTAGTTATGTTGGCCCGTCACCCAGCAGCTTGGAAGGCATACAAGTGCAAGCACAGATACGCACACACACTCACAGTAACACACATTATCCAGTCACATGCTTTTTTTTTCTTCCTTTCTCTGTCTCTCGTCCCCACATAAGCGCACGCACGCGCGCACACACACACACACACACACACACACACACACACACACTGTGAGCGTCAGAGGGCCCCATGTATGTCAGAGCTTTATCCAAACACAGCTACAGTTGCTACATGCTGCAATTATTACCAGATGGACTCAGGGAAAACATATTAAGTCTGCTTTTTCATTATTGCACTGCACACCCTCCTGTGAGATCGAGTAAAAGAAAAAAAAAAGAGGAAGGACAATGAGAGAGACATTTTAAAAAAGAATAATTGCTTTTAAATTGACTGCAATCTACTGTTCCTGAGTAGTTACTTATTTTCATTTCCATTTGCCATTAAGGTCTTTCAAAGCAAAAAAAGAAAAAAAAATCATCAATTTTTATTACTGTTTATATCAAAGTACAATCCCCTTTGTTTTTTTAACTTGATAAAATTCATGAAATTCCATTCAGTAAAATGTCATGTGGAAATCGTGTGATAACAACCAGTTGATTAATTAGTCAGCTCTTGGTGTTTATAAACACCAGCGTCCTATTTTCCGGATTCCACAGTCACACGCACAGAGTAATTTCATAATTTATACCTCCTAATCATCCATACTTTTAAAATAAAGCATCAATAAACTTCTTCCCACCATCACCTTTAGGTTTTCTGACTTTGGCCTCAGTCACACAGGCCTATAGTACAAGTCACTGATTGTTGTACCATCTTGCTACAAAGCCTCGACGGTCATTCCGGTTCCTGAGAAACCCACAGTAACATCTCTGAATGACTATCACCCAGTAGCACCAACACCCATAATCATGAAGTGCTTTGAAAGGCTGGTCAAAGGTCACATCATCTCAATCCTTCCCCCTTCACTCGATCCATTTCAATTTACATACCGCCCAAACCGCTGAAGTGAAGAAGCCATATCCACTGTGCTCCATCTGACCTTGAGACACCTGGAAAAGAAGAAAGCATTGGTCCGGATGCTGCTCGTGGATTTTAGCTCAGCATTTAATACTATAATCCCACAGCATCTGATTAACAACCTCGGCCAACTTGGGTTGTCCACTCCCATGCGAAACTGGATACTGGACTTTTTAACAGACAGGCCCCAATTCGTACAGGTCGGACACAATTATGCTGAGTACAGGTTCCCCTCAGGGATGTGTTCTCAGTCCCCGACTTTACACCTTGATGACCTACAACTGCTGTGCCAAGTACAATACAAATTACATTATTAAGTATACGGACGACACAACAGTGGTGGGTCTCATCCAGGGAAGTGAGGAGAAGTACTACAGAGAGGAGGTGAAACTTTTTGTAGACTGGTGCAGCAATAACAACTTTTTTCTGAATGTGGAAAAAACCAAAGAACTGGTAATCGACCTTCCCAACTGGTTGGCAAGAGGTTGCCGGATGTTGCTATGTGAACTCACCTGTGAAATTTGCCTGAACAGCGCTGATTGGAGTGTGAACACCATCTTCTCACTGAGTGATCGTGAAACTGGAAATGGGGAATATTTTCCTTCAAACTCAGAGTTGTGCTTGGATCTATGGAGCAAGATAACTGTCAAAAAGATGTGTGCATAAATCTATTCATACTTGTATTTCAGTTACTTTTTTGACATTTCGATTATGCCTCTTAATTGGAGGGGAAGGTGAAATGTCAAAAAAGTAACTTAAAGGGCCAAATTGTATGTTATTTTTGACATCAGATCGCGGACTGGAAGTAGGGGCGGGGCCAGAAGCGGCCCGCGGGTCTTGAATTTGGGCACCCCTGCTTTAAATAGTACATTTTTTCTTAATATATGTATATAAATACTGGATACACACGTTATTGAGCTTACCTGTGATGCGTCACCTGAGCTGGTAGCTCCACCCGGTCCACTGTCCTCAGCCATCTTTGAATTTGGAGCACACTGTGTTTGGTATAATGGCGGATCGATTACTCCGCCCTGTGACGTCATTTCAACACTTTTCTACTCGTACCAACAAACTTGAATTCGTGTCCACACAGAAGGGAAAGAAATTAGAGTTGTATTCACAACACTTTGCACTCACAGCTTTTAGATTCATACTCACATAAGAACAGTCCTAAACAATTTCTCAAATACGAATACGAATGTTAGAATTATGCACATATCTTTTTTGACAGGTATCTTACTCCATAGAATCAACCGTTTTCACAATTCCCGAGCAACCTGTGTCACTGGCATCACTGACCAGTCTGTAGGTCGGTGACTGGGGTTTCAGCAATCAGTTTCACAGTGACCGTCAGCGACGGTCATCAACCACTTCCTGACCTGTTCAGGAATATACATTTTCTCTTAGTGACCAAGTGGTTGCCATGGAGTTGCCGTCAAGTCTCTAGGCCTGTGTGACTGTTACTGATTTATTTGGAAAAAGCCAAATGAGTACAAGAGATCTCCCCTTTAAGTGTCTACCCATCTGACTTAACTCATGTATTAACTTTAGGTTTCTTCCTCTTCTTTCTTTTTTTTTTTTTGCCATGTAGTCTTTATTTACTTCATTTGTTCCAACATTCACCATTACAAGCTAGTTCAGGAAAACTACCAATAGCTACCAGGGAAAGTTGAAACAAAAACGCCTGCCTATTGCATATTTTAATATTGCCTATTATTAGCATAAAACAGCATCATTTGATATATTATGGTTCTTAAAATATTTCAGTCTTGATCTTGACCCATCATCTTGTTTCAAGTAAAAAAAAACATGTCAAACCACAAAAGAAGTTAAAATATCATTAAAATGTAGACAAAAGATGAAATATTTTATATCTAATTCAGCAGAAAATTAACTGTTTGCTTTCATGCTGCAGTTTCTTGAAAAAGAGTGAATTTTTGAATGAATGAACTTTTAGCTTACACCCAAGAAAATACATGCTCATTAATAATTTACTGGGGGAAAAAAAAAAAAATTTACTGGAGACTTTTTTTTTACATCATTCAGGAGCTTCTCAGCTCACACTGGTTAAAAGAGTTTTAAATGTATTGTTATAGATCATTAAAATTAATTTATCGGAGGTTTACTCATTGAATAACGTTTGCCCTGTTTGTGGTATTGAATGACACAGTCAATTCCAGGAAACCTCAAAGGAAAGCTTAAAAAAATATTTTTACATTACAGACTTGTATGATACCTAAATTATAATTTCCTCATGCTTTCTCACATTTTTGTTGCACGAGTTTGCATTTCTGTGTATTATGTTAAAAAAAAAAAAAAAAAAAAAGTAAAGTGGGCATGCCATCATGTAGCACGTGCAAATTTATGTCCCATACGTATGCCAGCTATTCCTGCTTGACAGCTTCTGCACTGCTAATTATAAAAGTGTGCTCTTCTTTCTCTGATGCATGCCAGCTACAGGACAGACAGGTCACACCTCCTATCTTTCCTTTCTTTACATAGTTTCTCACACATGCAGAACTTTGCACTATATTTAGTCTAAATCTTTCTGGTCCTTTACAGGCTAAATTCAGAAGCTTTGTGTCAGTTGGTGGCTTGAAGTTTAACCTCACTTGGTAACCTTCCTAACACTTGCCTTATTTTTTATTTTCTCTGGATGTGTATATATGTACTGTGAGTAATTCCTGTGTGTTTATTCTTATAGTCTTCTTATTTTAACCAACACTAAAATCTTCACAGGTTTTAAATTATCCAGCATATATTTTGCAGTAGGGAAATGTGTTTAGCTGGGATTGGCTCTTCACATATTCACTTGCATTATCATGTCAGGGGCTATACTGACAGTGGCAGAAGATATCACTTTTCTGGCAGTGAGTGCTGGCAAACACAAAAGTGAAAATACTGTAGTGTAAATAAAAGATGTTTGAGAAATATGGATAACAAGTTGAAGACATTATGATACAACATAAGCCTACTTTGCTCAGTACATTCCCCAGATTGAATAACATATTATTCTGTGTCAGGGCAGGTCAGTCAGGACTTGGGGGCAGGTGTGACAGCTACAGTAGGTCATCATTCATTTAATTCCCCCTGTCCCACCTCTCTGTTCCTCTAGCTGAGGTAACATGACCCTTAGAGCTAGCAGAGCTGCTCAGTGTTGCCATCATTACATGGTGCTATGTTCAGCAAAATGCTAGTCAAAAATAAATACCCAGGACAAAAATGCAGTTCACTTTAAAAGAAAGCTGAAAGATCCAGTCAGTGATTCATTAGTCTTGCATGTACATGCTCGTACTGGAGTATTGTTTGGCCTGTTCTTGAAAATTAAAATTATATGATACTTTTATAAAGGTGTCGTAGGTGCATAAATGCAAACAGTGGGTCATTCCTAGCCCTTTGCTAGGTGGTTGCTAGGCAACATGATAACATTATCAATTGTATAATTCAGCTTTTGTGGATATAAATGAGATGTTATTGTCTTAAAATTAAAACAATCAGATGCTTTCATAAGGTGCTGTAGGTTGACAGAGGCGAAAAAAAAAAACCCCAGGTAATTTTAGCCTGTTGCTAGGTGGTTGCCAAGCAATCTGACGGCGTCATAATCGCTGCTCAACTCCTGATCGTGTAGGTGGAGTTGGCAGACAAAGAAACAAATACAGAGATTATGCTATGTGGCGGTGAGATCTTATAAAAATAAGAAAGAACTGGATAATTTAGTAGATTACCTCAGTTGTTTTTGGTTTTTGCACTATTTAGGCTTATTATGATCATATTGATATTAGTGTTTTTATGAGCTTTTCTACTCAATGTGAAGATAAGGATGAAGAGGTGAGAAGAACAGCAGGTGATATGTTTTCTTGGCACAGAAATAACTCCACTTTACTCCTTTGGTGGGCTGTATTAATACACTTATACACAGGACTGGAGCCAGCAAAGAGAGGTACTGTAGGTTGGGAGTGGCAAGGACGCATGGCACCCACAACAGCTGTCCTGTGTCTTGAGCCCAAAGAAGCTCATACAGAATTACTAATCATCAATCACTGGGAAGTATTTTCATAAGTCATAAATAGGATCCATAAAGCCAAATTTTCCCTCACTACATGGGAAAACTTACAGCGGCCTGTTCCTATACATGGTTTCTCCTCTCTGGCGCCAGTCAGTCCAAAGTGATGTCTTCTTCGAGCCAGGAAGCGAGTGACAGACAGACAGACAGACAGATGACTGAGTTGCAGCAGACCGAGTAGTAGTCTGGTCGTCCCCGTTTAGCTCCTACTCTTTCTCCTGTTCAGGAGCTTAACAACTATTTCTGTATCTGTGTCGGCTTTACACTTTTAGAATGGACTGTGACTTCCGAAAGTACCCCAACCTCCCCGCGCTTACTCTTAATGTGGATCAGTTTGTTACAGAGCTCAATAATTTTACTGAACGTTAAAATGTAATCGTTTAACATTTGCGTTATGGTATTGGAGATAAACATTTTACTATCCTATTTGGTCCAATATTATTTAGACCCAATCCAAAAGATCAAAAATGAAACTGCTTTAAAGTTAAGACATTGTGCTTTTCATTTGAAGGTAGGATTATAAACAATAATTTCATCCTCTTTGATACTGCCTTTATTAGACACCATCACTACACAGTGGGTGCAATTTCTTTTTAATTAAACAAATACAAATGCTTAGTTCCTCAGTCAGGATAGAAAATTTGAAGGATGGTTACCTTTCTCATGGAGGTCAAATGTGCCATCTGTATCCCGCTCAGTACAGTTCAGCTGAAACCAAAGGAAATGATTTTTATCAGAATGTAAGCACACATTGTGTCCAGCACTTACCAGCTAGCATACTCAGATGTATTAAAACATGACATGATTACTACAATGTACAGAATTTCTTTTAAAATAAATGTCAAGAATAACTGATCAATAATCAATTTGACATTTACATAAAAACAGATGCTACTGTGTATGTATATAACCTGGACTCTGAGGTGTTTCCATGAATTGTTTCTTGAGTTCAGGGCTTTTTTTTATTCCTCTGTTTCTGATTTTGGCAAACAGTAAAACTCTCCAGCTGCATCAAAGACAGAGATAAGCGTGTGTGTGTGTGTGTGTGTGTGTGTGTGTGTGTGTGTGTGTGTGTGTATGTGTGAGAGAGAGAGGGAGAGAGAGAGAAAACATCTTCTAGCCTGATTCTAGTCACAGGTAATCTGCCCAGAAGCTCTGGATTGAAAAGGAATCACACACACACACACACGCACACAGTATATCTGGCCACATTGCGGGTTCTTATCTTTTCTCCTGATGCTGTTCTGTCGAGCACATGGAGAGCATTGATAACATCAAGCCCATGGTTCATATAATTAGACACACACACACACACACACACACACACAGAAAGACAGAGAAAGAACACGTAAGTACTGCATGATTTGCATACAGCATGGATCTGTATGTAAACTGTTTGCCTAGTACTATGTGTGTGCGCTCACTGTGACTAATGCTTGACTGACTTTGTTTCTTTTGTTCATCTGTGAAGTTTTAACCTGGAAAATAAAGTTGTTGGCAGTGACTGATTCACAAAGTGCAAAGCCTTTATAATGAAAGACTGCGACTGTCTGCTGTGCTGAGCATCGGATCAAAAGATTGCCTTAACTGTGGTTTTCTATTAAGTGTGTGTGTGTGTGTGTGTGTGTGTGTGTGTGTGTGTGTTTGTGTGTCAGGGATTGGTGCTTTACAAAATAAAGAAATCTGAATAGTGTTGCCTCTACGTTTGAGAATTTCCATATTTTTAAACAGAGAAAGAGAGAGTTCTTATTTCATCATTTTCATTCTGTTGAAGGTGTTTGTTACACAGACATGTGAGAGGATCTGTGAGTGTGCATGCTTACCCAAGCGCGTGTGTGTATTTGTGCACGAGCCCATGGGGCCCTGCTAGTGTTTGATTGCTGCTCTGACCACAAGTCAGGCTTTGACTCATAGTTCTAATTAAACATAGGGCAGGTCTGAACTGGCAACGCACACATACACATACACACACCGCCTCTGAAGTTGATCTGTTATTGCCATTTGGTTAGTTGCACCCTCAAAAATGGTTCATTAGGTAGACTTTACACTGGTTTCATTTGCACGTGCTAATGCCTCGCCAAAGGCAACTGCAACTGATCTAAACAGAGGCGTCAAACTTTTAAAGGTTTAATTGATGTCGTTAAGTCGTTAAACAGAGAAAAACATTTTTATATAAAGTAATACGTTATCTATAAAAGTTTCCAAAGTACTACAATATGTTTTAGTATGTAGCTAAATTTGATATTTTTCACTTTTTTTTTTAAACAAGGATGACAAACATGTGTGCCGTACAGTGTTATGAAACAGTTTTGACTCTAAAATGTGTTGATAACCTTTGCTGCACAGGAAATGTGTCACTGAGAAATGGGACCATGGAGAGGGGAAAAGCGAAGGGAAGCGGAAGATGGAGACTGATAGTCAGTTACCAACAGCGAGAGAAAGGACTGAAAAGTAGAGTAGGGCAGATTTAGCAAGAGAAAAACCTTTAAAGGGAAGAGGACATGTCAGTTGTCAAACTAAGTGCTTTATCCAAAGAGGGTTTCATTCTACGGAAACATTGCAGAGAAAGGCAGGAAGTTACTGGCCCTGGAAAAAAGTAGAAATTCTGGAAATTTGAGTCCCTAAATATTTAAGAAAAAAAGTTAAGAATATGGAAGAAGAGTCCTCCTGCAAAGCAGGGCGGACAGCCTGTTGGTGTCTCAGGAGAAACAACAGGACCCAGCTGTTGCTCTGCAGGCCACCACACCCAGCTGAGAGAGGCTTCATTTGTTGTTGTAGCTGGCCTTCATGACTCTGACAGAAAAGGGGGAGAAAGGGGAGGTGGTGGTGGCAGCAGACTTAAAGTAAAGTAAAGAAAAGAACAAGAGTGAAGAGTGGCAAATTTCCCCGTTTATAAGAAAATGGGAAATAAAAGGAGGATGCTGCATCACTTCTGGTTTGTCAGTTCTCCGCAAATGGGTTTGGTCCAAAGTTTGTTATCTGGGTTGAGTTTTGAGAGTGCCACTGCTTTGTTTGATTACCCCAAGACTCTGGAGATTATGAAAACATAGCCAGTGGACATGACCTCAGCTGGGACCTGAACATTAACTCTGTTCCCACGAGGGCTCCTCTAAACCATCTCTCTTCCTTTTTTAACTCGGGACCACTTTCACTCCCATCCATGTTATCCTTCACTTTCCATCTGACGTTTCTTTTCCCATCTTCAACCTTGCGCTGCTCTCAGCTTTCGTGTCTCGTTGTTCAATTTTTCCTTTATGTCACTTACTTGTCTTCCCTCTGTCTCTGAATTTAATCGCTAAAATTTTGATGGCCATTTTTTTTTGTAGCTATTGTAAAATGCACTGCTATCATATAACAAAGTTATAGTCTGGATTAGTGAAGTCCTTTTTTCAGCTGATGAGCCATATTTACCCTCGGCTGCTGGTGAACCATACACATGGTATTCATAGCATTTTTTTTTAAAACACCTAGTATGTGGAAGATAATTGGGTTTTAAGAAGAACTAGGGTTAACTTTTTTTGCCAAGTTCAGAAAGAAATGAAATATGCATATTATGTGCAACCTAAACAGCTGTGTACAGTAGTACAACTTAAAGGGGAGTCACCAAATTTGAAGTCACACTAGATGTAGAGGAAGCTTTGTGAAGGAAAACTGTCTCAAACGCTGATACTTGAGCATTTTGGGTCTGAAGACCAGAGGTTATAAATAAGTAAGATTACTACAGCTCTGAATCCCACTCCTTATCTCAGCCGAGTTGCATTAGAAGTAATATAGGTGCCAGAAGAAGGAGAATTCATGGGATAAAAAGGATGAGCAGTGTTACTGAAGTGCAATGGCAACTTCCTTCCTGTCCTATTTCATTTTCAATGGTATTAAGCTATAAATTGATGGCTGCCAGTGTCACTGCATGATGTAAGGCAAATTAAAGTTGAACTAGCCTGCTGCAGCACTGCAGTGATGCTGTGAAGATTCAAAAACCCATAGACGATGTCTGTGAGTGCTAGAGCCTCAGTGAGCATGTTGTTGGCCATGTTTGGATGTTCTGTAGCGTTGTGACACCTAGTGTGTTATTTCAAGTAAGTACCTCAATAAACCATGACAGCAAAACAGTACAGACAAAAGCATTGACCGCATATAAAAAGATGGGCCTAGAAACCATGGCATCAACCAATGGTTAGTGAAGTCATGTGGAGAAAGCCTCAAGTGAAGAATTTTGGTTCGTGCTAACTTGGTGTTATGAAACACATTGTGGATCTGAGAGAAACTGAAGTACGCTGCATACTCATACAGTAGAGTGGGAGACCCGCCCTAAAGAATATTCTGTTTTATCCTTTGTTTTTAACTGATGGTGACCATAATTTACAGGGTGGACATGTTCCACTCAATGAGACTTGAAACTGGGGATTGATGCTATAAACTCATCAGTGAAGTGTTTACTGAGCTTACAGATCAAAGGAGCAAAATGATCTTTTCTTTTTGCAATGAGAGTAGTCACACACTGCTGGAAATAATGGATTTGCTTCACTTTTTATACTCAGAAGCTGTCCTTTTTTTTGATACAGATTATCGACCACAGCAGGACCTCTGCTAAGTGGAATGTAGCCATAATCAGTATAATATAGGGCAGCTGTATGCGTCATTTATATTTATATTAATACTCAGTGTTTATTTTCTGTACATTAGTCTTTCATAGCCGGTCTTTGCTGTTCTTTACAATAAATATCTTGACTCTGGAACTGAATTGAAAAGATTTTAAGAAAAAAACAATCATTTTATTTAATTGTATTTATTTCAGGTCTCACTGTTACTGGCTTCTGTGTCAAAGAGAAGGTGCATGTTTTTTTTTTCTTTTTTTAAATGTGAACCACACATAGGACATGTGTCATTGAGAGGGCAGGTTAAGTTAGTAGGTTCCCCTCCTTTTCCTGTCTCCACCCATCCCCTTTTCCTTTTCCTGTCTCAAGTCCCAGTGAATAGATTGTGTACCCATGCACACCCAATTACACGCCATGTTCACTGAATTCCCCCCTGAGAGCTGCAGGCCTGGAACAAAGAGGACATCAGAAAGAACACAGGGGATTGCTGCAGGAAATGGAAGCACACGCAGTGATCATTTAAAATTTAGCAGGTTGGGACTACCTGCATTTCAGAACAGCTGTACTGTAGTGCACAAACCCTTAATGTGTAACTTTTTTTTTGTATTTAGTTTTCATTAACATAAGGAAAATAGTGTGGTGTCATGTAGCTGCTGTATTATTATAGTTATTAAGCCCCTGAGGTTTTTGCTCAGGTTACAGTGTTTTTAAAAGGCAGGAAGAGGACCATAAAGTGGACATTAGAACATACTTGTATGGTTTTTACAGCAGTGAAAATAGACACAATACTCTTCATGTGAACCGATCACTTAAAAGTTAAACTTCTAAAGGGCTGGAGTCTGCTCCCATTTGTGCAAGTTCCCAGAACTTCAGTATTGGTACATGGAATTAAATTTGCTTTAATTATAGTGTTTTGGGTTTTTTTTTTTTAGTATGTGACTCAGTATAACTGCCAAGACTTTTAAAAATCTGTGAAAATATCTGCTAGTTCTGAGATGTCTACACTGAGTATATTTAAACCATCTTAAGGTCTGTTTCTAGTTTAAGCAAACTAAATCTACATCCACATTGGAATTACGTACTGCTTCAAATCTATATCATTTAGTCCCAGCATCTTATATCTACTGAGGCATCTGGAACTACTTTATCAAATGAGTGTTTTTACTTCCAAGCAATATTAGTGACAGTTCTGCTTATTGTGTGGAAGTACAGTACCTGTTGCCTCCATCCATCCATTTTTTTCTTTTTTCTAATCTCACTAGCAATCTGAGCAGAGAATACCATAATCTCTCCAGCAGGCCTTGGGTCTGCTCCGGGGTCAATTCCTGGTTGGACATGCCCAAAACACCTCCCCTAGGAGGTATCCAGGAGTCAGATGCCCAAACCACATCAATTGGCTCCTTTTGATGTGGAGGAGCAGCAGCTGCTCTACTATGAGCCCCTCCCAAATAAAGGTTGAACAGAGATCAACCAGTAAATGGGCAGTTTAGCCAACTTAGCAAACATTATTTATAAAGCACTTGAAAAACAGCAACCACTGACCAAAGTTTGATGAAAATTATTCAAAATTGCTAACAAGAGGTGCTGAATTATCATTGGCATTTGGTGCAACAACACTAGGATAAAATTTTTTTTAACCCATTTATAGTTCATATCTGAATACTGAACACTTACTTGTTATTATTATTATTCCCTTTCTGCTGTGTCCCTTTCCATTTCTTTCTAAACTTTTGATTCCCAGGCATTTTCACCCTACTTTAAACTGTCTCTCAACCGGTAAAACCACCAGACTGCAAAATTCCCACCACATTGTTAAGGAATGCCACAGAGCAATTCAGGAATGTAGTTGGGAATACAGCAGCAGTTGGTGTTACGTTGTGCCGTGTGATGTCATTTTCTCATCTGAAAGTGGGAATGCACATACACGCAGTTATGTGGTGTGTGTGTGTGTGTGTGTGTATGTGTGTGTGAGTGTGAGACTGTTTAAAGTGTGTTACTGGAAGAGGAGACTCAGTTGAAAACACTCGTAATCCAATTTTACTGGAACATGACACATTGATTTAACAGACCCAAATTTATTTAACCAAAGTTTATTTCCAGCAGTGTTTTCCTATAAATTGTTCATGTGTCATAATATATCAGAAATGGCAGGCAAGTAAATAATTAGAGGTCAGCCGATTCTGCAACACACAAAGATAAAGTACTTTAATGATCTTTTGTTTTCTGTCAGTCAGTCTTTCAGTTATTAACTTGTGAAATTTAACAGGTTCTTTTTTACAACTCATTTGAAGTTCTAAGATATTTTATTCCATATTAGATTAAAAAGCAGGTTTAATAGGCACACATATACTATTCCTCTACCCTACACTTTTTTCCTGGCTGGACCTTGGACTATGCACATGAAATGCGATTGCTCTGCATATAATTAAGGCAAAGACCTTGTGTTACTTTGCTAACAGCAGTCCATGTGTTTTCCTGTTGTTTCTGACCATTTGATGCATTAAAATGCATTTTCTGCTTGAGTCAATGAAACCCTATTTAAAAACTGGTTATAAAAAACTGGTTTAAAAAAATCCTTTTCATACAATCCTGGTGATTTTCCTTAGAGGGAAGTCCAAAACCTCTTTGGGAGGTGCCAACCTTTTTTATACGCAGCAAAACTCGTGCCCTATGCAAATTGGTAGTGGTCATGGGACTGTAAGTAGTTCATGATGGATTTTGAGGTCTGCTTTGGATCACTGTCCTGTTGCAGAAGCCAGCATCTTTTCTTTCACTTTTTTTCTTTCTTCTTTCAATGTAACTGTATGTTGTTTGCATTCTGAGTTTGCTGGTATTTATTAGAATCTTCTTTTTTTATTATTTATTTTACCACTGGCTGTTACACAACACCAACCAACAGTAGTTGGAAAGGTGTTTTTCCATCTAGTACTGCAGATCTTTGGTGATTGTGTCCAAAAATAAAAAGCTCAGTTTTACCTTCATCTGTCCAAGGAACCTGTCTCTGGCTCTCCAGATGTTTGTGCATCAGCACTGCACAGTAGAATGATACAGTATCATTCCAGTGTTAGTTAAAACCTTCCTGCAGCATCTTTGCACAGAAAGCATTTGGTTTGACATGAATTTGCTTGGTCATTCAGATGTCCTATTGATTTCCACAGTTTTTCTGACAATGATCTCTAATAGCATTTCAGACAGTGGAAACTGTAAGCCTGAGGTGCTTTCATAGGTGCTTTGTAGGTATCAGTTTGCTTCATTTTCAGCGCAAACAAGATTTGAACAGGACTTCTGTTCAAATTATTAACATCAGCTAATTATTATGCACTGACCACCAGCTATAATAGCAATTCTTGAACTGAAAAGTGAGGCGAGATAGTGAATTAAGTGAGCTCAACCATTTGCACATGCCACAGTTTGGGGTTTCAAGAAATCAGAATAAAAACTAAGGGTACAGAGATCAAGGGAAAGTGTCATCCTTTAATGTCTGTTTTGCTGCAAGGTTTATGTTTACTTGTCAAATTTGCCCAGCGGTGACCACACCTTTGCCACACCTATACTTTTTAATCTCAAGAGTCATATTTGCTTGGTCAAATAAAGGTTAAATAAAAACCTAGACATAGACACCATTAACGTAGTGCATTTTTCAATGACCGGAGATCCCAGAGAAAACGAGCTTGGCGAGAACATGCAAACTGCAAACAGAACAGCCCTACCTGGATTTGAACCCAGGACCCTCTTGCTATGCAACAACAGTGCTGACCACCCAGCTGCTGTGCTGCCAAAGCTAAATGGAGACATCAGTGTCTGCCAGTTCAGAATTACAGTGGTAGTACACTTATGTTAAAAGTTTATAATCTTAAACCAAACTGATAATGGCATGAGATTTAAAAAAAAAATAAAATAAAAATCTCAAGATAATGAACTATATTACAGTTCACTCTGATCCTGCATTGAATGTTACTTATATGGTCGTACAAGCATCAATTACAGCCATTAGGACAACACTTGTATGGTTCATTATTAAAATACTCCCCAAAAGGCAGAAAGATTCTCTATTAGTCTAATAGCTGTTGTTAATTAACTGTTGCTTAGTTTTATTGAGTGCAGAGTAAAGGTTTTTTTTTTGGGGGGGGGGGTCTCATTTGTCATAGTTAAAAGCTCAATGCCCAGATAAAAGTTCAGGTGATTATAGACCTTGTCACGCATCAGTGTTTCACAGCTGGATACTCTTCAATACCAGAAAGTGAATCCTCAGCGAGGCTACATCCAAACGGTGTCAGTTACGTACATCTGCTGGGCTAAGGTGATGCAAATCTATTTATTTGTGTGCTTATCGGTAGTGTATGAGTTTTGCACACATGCTGTGCATTAAGTAATTGTGCACATGTGGATGAGCGCACTTCATGAGGTCAGCAGATTGACATGCCTGCTATTATTGTCGTTTACATAATATGCAGTATTTTTTGTGGTTCCATAATACATAAATTGTGGCCAGCCAGAGAAGAGTACGGCAATGATAAGGAGAGGAGAAAGAATGGAAAAGAATGAATGGAAAGGAATTTATTTGGGGGGGGGGTGTTTTTTCCAGATTTGTATAGCCACTAGTATAAAACGGTCCAGCAACCATCACTGTGAACTGAAAATATTTCCATATGTGTACACTTACTTTTACTGGCTTACCAACAAGATTATAATTGACGGGGTTAAAAGGGCGAGTGCCCAAACTCATTACCATACGTAAACAAATTGCAGAGATATTAGATCATTTGTTTGAGGAAACAAATATTTCCATGGCTGAAACCCTTGAAATAACTACCAGGTCCAGACTGGCAGATTTGTCAGATTAAAGAAGTCACCAAAAACTGAAATCTGCATTTATTGTAAAGTGGTCATGATTTTTCAGAGATTAAAAAATGTGTTAAGTTACAGATTTCCTTAAGCAATGGGAGTAAATCGCGCAAACAGGTGCAACTTTAGCTCAAAGGGCAATACTGTATTGCATTGCCATCAGAATAGTGAGAAATAAGCAGGTAACAAAGATTGGCTGGTTGGTCAGGGATTCATCATACAGCAACATAATGATAACATCTGATACACGAACACCCCAGTGTACATACAACATGAAAGCAAAAGCAAAGTTACTGTCCCTGCAGCCCCTCTGGACAGAGATGAGCTATGACTCTCACTTTCTAGGTTTGTAAAAACTTTTATGAACTATCCAAGATCGCCTACATGAATCAGAACTGTTCAACAGAATATCCTCATTTTCTTCCTCAACCAACAGCACACAGTCGATGTTGTATCCAGCAGCCATAAACCACATCAGTCTGTGTGGTCCTTTAATTGCATATCAGATGGAGCCAGTCTCCATGATGAAAGCTCGACTTTGCACTTTGTGCTTTGGTGTCAGTTCTAATATGTAAAACAGATGTGTGTTTAATAGCAAAGCCCGTCAGTGGTTGTGTAGCACTAGCTAGTTGAATGACTTTAGAGGTTGGATTCCCACTGGGGCCACCCGGGCTTTGGATCTATTCCTGTAAGTTGGCTCAGTATTTTGAATTAGCTCTCCTAAGGAGCGTTATACCCTGTCAGTGAAATGACAGCAATCTGAAAAGTTTCTCCCCGATAAACTGTGATTTCAGGCAGTAAAAGCTGTAGCTCAGGACCTACTTTTCAAGATAAATGTTGCCCCTCATGCTGAGACTTGTGCCGCATTTGTGGGGGAGCAGCAATCAGCAGCAGCAGAGAGTTGGCCGTGATTCTACCATATCAGCTTCCAGCTAAAACCTTCGCTATCTGATCAGATCCCAGCCTTGTTTCAACAACTAGCCTGGATTATAGTTGTCATATCAGTCAGAGCCCAACTGATTACAAACACATTCGCACAATGATTACATGCAGCTTACTGTTGGACGTTATGAAACATCCAGCAAGCCTTTTGTTTTCAACCTCCGGTGGTTGAAGGTCTTGAAGCGATAAGGCTGCTTCAAAGTTAAACGTGTTTCGTTTATTGTGTTTCTGCCAATCCCTTTGAGGGTATGTCATAGTGTGTCTCTGTGTGTGTAAAGTAGAGGTCAACCAGTCAAGAAAAATATAATTAAAGCAAGAGCTGCATGCAGTCATTCATTTTATTGCCGATTTTTGTTTGTTTGATTATTAATTTAGCCCATGAAATTGTATTTTCTTGTGACTTCAGGTGACGTCTTTACATTGAGTCCTTGAGGCCATTTGAGTACAGTGAACTCATCTACGCTGTCATGTTCAAGAAACCAGTTTGAGATGGTTTGAGCTTTGTGACATGGCATGTTCTCCTGCTGGAAGCAGCCATCAGAAGACGAGTACATGGTGATCATCAAAGGCTGGAAATGATCAGCAACAATACTCAGTAGGCTGTGGCATTTAAATGATGCTCAGTTGGTACTAAGGGGCCCAAAGTGTGACAAGAAAATTTCCTC
The DNA here is from genome assembly GCA_024447675.2 of Pterophyllum scalare. Classification (NCBI taxonomy): domain Eukaryota; kingdom Metazoa; phylum Chordata; class Actinopteri; order Cichliformes; family Cichlidae; genus Pterophyllum; species Pterophyllum scalare. The sequence goes on along the minus strand of JAMQGT020015410.1, from coordinate 116,308 downwards.
CACATTTTTACATCACCAGCAGCCAGAACTGTTGTTACATGGCAGGATGGATCCATGCTTTCATGTTGTTTATGTCAAATTCTGACGCTACCATCTGAATGTCACCACAGAAATCGAGACACACCAGACCAGGCAACGTTTTGCCAATAACCATGCCACATTCAAAGTCACTGAGGATTCACTTCCCCATTTTGATGCTTGGTTTGAACTTCAGCAGGTTGTCTCGGCCGTGTCTACATACCTAAATGCATTGCGTTGCTGCCATGTGATTGGCTGATTAGTTATTTGTGGTAACAAGCAGTTGAACAGGTGTAAGTGTACAGTACATGGGAATGCTGCATAAAGTTGTTTAAGCTTCAATAAGTTTCCTAATTGGACAGAGCTGAGAAGTGATTTATTTCAAGCTTGGCTTTACCAAAATCTGCTTATGCATTGCAGCAACAGAGGGTTCAGATGGTTGAGAAACATCCCAAGTATTCAGCTGAGCTCGAAAGAGTGTAGTATAGTTTCTGGCTTCACTTTACTGGAGCTATTCATGTTACATAAGGTTTACCCCCACGACACACAAAATCTCCCCCTCTCTGCCACCTCAACCCCCCTTTCCATTTTGCACAAAAGATTTCACAGACACACACACACGCCATCAGTGTGGCATGGCAGCCATCCAGAGAGGGGCTCCAGTGTTGCTCCATTTCAAAGAGCTCTTTGCTTGCTGTCCTTTTGATGGCTGCTCCTCAGCAGCAGTGGAGCAGAAATGCACAACGTCCAGCTTTGATAAAAAATTTGTCCTTGATTTTCCACACTGCACTCCAACTACACTTACTTTATGAAGAAAAACAAAAAGCTTTGTGAAGACTTGGAGTTTGTTTTAAAGCCCATAAATACAATAGACTCTGATATAGCCAGACCTACTGTGGAACAGGCGAGACAACTTTTTCTGATTTGTAGCCACAGGACCATCTGCACACCTTACTGTGTGGAGCACTAGCTCCCTGTTGAAGCAGGTATGCCAGGCAAAGCTGAAGTAAAAAGCATCACTAAAATATTCTGGTTTAAAAGGAAGAAATTGGTGTAGGAATCTGGGTCAAAGAAACTGTGGTATATTATTGCCAAAACAAATCTCAGTGGCCATTATTTTCAGCTGATTATTATTCAGATGTGAATATTCTCCTTAGGTATCAATAAATTCTTAATTAAAGTAAAGCTGGTATCCTTGATTAAATTTTAGGGAATTACATACAAGTAAATTTAAGTAAAGTTATTTGTCATGCTGTCTGTAGTAAGCTGGGGAAAAACAGTACTAAACTGGGGTTGTTAATAGCTGGAGACAAGCTGTCTTAAGCCTGGCTTAACTTGTGCGGAGGGGAAGGAAATCTCTTGTTATATGCGCAGTGAGAAAACACTTTGACCTCCTGTTGTAATACGTTGTTCAGTATCCAGCATTCTTAATCTGTACTCAAACAGAAATTCCAGAGTCGTGTGAGGGTAGGGGTTGCGTTTTCTTTCTGTTCTTTGGAGAGTGACACTCAGGCGCAGTAAGTCTGCAGTCTTAAATCCTTTGGAACATGTAACATCAGTGGCTTTATCAGTTTGCTCTGATTCTGTCTTTCAGACACCCTCTTGAGGGGTGGGGGATCATGTGCATGCCTGTTCATTCATACTTCTACGTGCAGTTCACGTTTTCCCTGAAAATGATTAATCCATCCACTTCTCCTGTTCAGGGTCGCGGGGGGTGACATAGGGCGAGAGGCAGGGCACACTCTGTACAGGTCGCCAGCCTGTCGCAGGGCCAACACAGAAAGACAGACAACCATCCACACTCACATTCACACCTATGGGCAATTTAGAGTAGCCAGTTAACCTAACCCCAGTAAGTGCATGTCTTTGGGCTGTCAGAGGAAACTGGAGTACCCAGAGAAAACCCACGCAGACACGGGGAGAACATGCAAACTCCACACACAGAGAGAGAGAGAGAGGCCCAGGCCAAGGTGGAATCGAACCCAGGCCTTCCAGATGTTATTCCAACTGTGAGGCAGCAGTGCTAACCACCGTGCTGCCCTGAAATGATTATTAAAAATTATTAAAATTGGAATTTCCCCAAATTTTAATTATTCCAGTAACCATAATCTAAACATGAATATTCAGACTGTGAGAAAATATGTTTAATTGTATTCATACAGTAATAAACCAGCATGATGTTGCTGCAGATAAGTCGCATGAATCTGCTTAATTTGGGCACCCCCCCCCTTTTATTTTAAATTTGAATTCAGATGTTCATCCACAATGCATTAGTCATCAGTTGTTTGTTTGCAGCCATTTCTGTGAGAGATGTTTTCCCTCAGTGGATCATCCAAGAGCACAATCTTTGGACATTTGTCAGAATTTAAAGTAGGTCAGTCTCCATTTTAATGAGGCTGACATGCAGAGGTTTATACTGCTTGTAATAAATGTATTTATTACAAGGTGTATTGCATTGTATTACATAAACCTGCCGAATCTAAATGTGTATTGGAAGTAGCTAAGCCCTTATGTATGCTATCAAGGGTATATTTTAAGCAAAAGTGACAAAGCCATTCCCCACCACCACCCCCATCCCTTGTTCTCTTCCCCTCACGTTTACTGTGGGGGCTCAGCACACAGCTTTTTGAAAACAAATCTCAGTGTTGCTGTATTTTACAGGTATGTTCTTGGGAAATTATTGTTTCATTCATGTATTTTTCAGGCCGTTTCTTAGCCATAAGTGTTAAATTGTCTGCTTGCATTTGCACACTTGATGTTATGAATCCAGCCTCATTCATTTAAACATCAGTCTTCTATTTAGTCTTATACTTTTGTTTAAAGCTACATCTATTAGCTGGGTACTTGAGGAATGCAGCGTGTATGTGTCAGAATTGTGTGTGTTTGTGGTTGTGTGTGTAACATTCCAGACAGTGTCAGAGGTATGCGAATTACGTCTTACAGAGGAAGAATGCGAAGAATTCTGCTGCCATGTGAAGGCTGCTGTTTACTGACAGACTCGCACAGAAGTGGTTCTTCTGTCTCTGTCCCTCTGTGTGGGTGTGTGTGTTTTATGTGTCACTTCCAGGTAAGAAAAAGATTGGGAGTAATGATGTTCAAGGCTGATGTACAACCGGAGACTAGAGTCTGTTTATGTGCCTCTCTTTTCTTTCATTCTTTTTTTTGTATTAGAGTTGTTGCACCTCTGCATCTGCACGCTTCTTTAAGTAAAGCAAACTGTGTCAAAACTATTTTAAACAGTTGTGTTAATGCAGGGCTGGGGAGTTAATTTTCCCAAGGGGGCGTATGAGAAACTGGGACTGTTGTGGAGGGGCACACCAACAGTCCCAGTTTCTCATGTGGCATGCTGATGATTGAAGTGACATTGATAAGCATGTTACCTTAAACAATCACATTGTTGATAATTGTTTGCCAGTTTTCCTTCATGTTTTTAGGTGCACCATACTTTCAAATTCCTTGTATTTGTTTTGGATCACAGTTTATTCTCCTGGTGATAAATATACAATTCTAAACCTGTCCACAGTTTTGACTGGTCAGTTTCTACGTCAGTGCTCCAACTGCTAGATTCACAAAACTTGGATTGATTTACCAACATAGTAACCGCCTAGCCTCTTAGCATGATTATCTTTGTTAGATTTAGCAATGCCAGATAATGATGATGATGATGGAAGTGCATATGGTGGAGATCTTTCATAGTAAAGGCTCCAGAACCCCATGGGGAACATAGCATCTGTTCTCAAGCTCATTTGTCTTCTTGTTACTCGAGAAATTTCCTAATGGTTGCATGTGAAAAGTATTACTGCAGAATGATTTATCCATCAGTGCTGGTTGTGCAAATAGGCTTTGCAGTATGCTCAAATGGCAATGCAAGCTAGCAAACATGGACATCAGCAAGACACATTTTGAAATATCTTAGCTCATTTGTACACACAAGAACATGAATAGTAGGCATAACTACTGCTTAAGCTTCTAAATGTTTTAAAACATCATTGAGCAGTGTCTTCTAAAAGCTGTTTTATTAGTCCCAACACATACCCTTTTTTAAACATAACTGCCATGTTAATTTTGCCTTGGCTGAATTCCTCTGTTATGTTTCTTTCTCGTCAGATTTGGGACATGAGTGACGATGAGAGCATCTGAAAAACTGGTGGAGCAAGCACTCAAACGCAGGAGGACTAAACACTTCCATCGACACTTTTTCCTTAAAATGAAGTCTGCATTTACAAAGGCCATGTTGTTTACATCAACACCAAGCACAGGACCAAAAAGAAACATTTTGGAAAAGCAGCTAAAAAGCTTTAAAATTCCAAATCGTCTTCATTTCGATTCAAGGTGGCCCAAAGAGTTGGATCTTCAAAACTGGGCAGTAATATAATTAAAAAAAAAAAAAGTTCTAAAGGCTTAAACAAGTTTGATTTTATATGAAACAGTTGAAGTTCTTGACCAAGAACAATGCAACAAAACCTGCAAAAAAAAAACAAAAAAACATTTGAAACCCTCTCAGTCTCTCCAAGACATTTAATGAGTTTACTGGAGAAATCTTTGGCAAGACATGAACACCATCTGTTTGCTCGTTCAATGTGAGAAAGAGCTTTGGCTAAGTTTTGAAAATACAGTACAATCAGGCAAATCCATCCACCTTTGTGTCTGTTTACTAGAGACTGTGACACATACAGTACAGCTGATATTGAAACCAGCTTTGTTGCTATGAAGCTTTCACTCAGAGAACCTGCGCACAGATGTTACTGTTATACTTAGAACTGTGGAAACTGTTGCTCTTGGTTTGTTGGTGTTGATGCATGTTTGTGTAACTTTTTTTTTTAACTCTGTATTGTTCCATGTGTCTCATCTGCAAACATTTAAAATGTGTTCAGTGTAATCATGTGAATTTTAACTGGTTGGATATTGAAGGAAGTGACTGAAGTTCAGTGTGCTCGAGAGATGAACGATAAAGTCTTAATTGTGAGAAAGGATTCTGTTTGTTGTCCGATTAATCAGAGAGACATTTTCTCTTCTGTAAGTATTAAAAAAAGACTGGAATAAAATGTATTATTTCTCTATTAACATCTGTGAAGTTTATGTCACTATGGAACAGTGCCCTTTTTGGTTTAGCTCAATCTTTCCAAAAGCCGTTTGCCACTTTTCTAGTATCTCTCGTAACCACACCAAACAAACACACCAAACCAGTAACAAGACAAAAACCCACGCAGTCAGACTGTGGTTTAAAAGCACTTTATTGTTCATCAAGGCTACTTTACGTACAAAAAAGGTGGCCTGCCAAAACCTTTTTAGTAGGAGACACAGAGCCACAAATCTTGAATAGAAATTTTATTACAGTTCAGAGAATTACTACCATTAAGTACATGCTACTTCCACTTCAAAAACGACCAGGACAATGTGGTGCAGTCAGAGTAAAGGCGGCGACTCTTTGATTTATTTGCTTGATTTTCATGTTAAACATGATTAGAGAATGCAAAATGACTTCAGCAGATGGGAACTGTGATGACATATTTAGGAGTGACATCCCCAATGCTCATTTGCTTCTTAGATCATCTACACTTTGCAGACGAAAGCAGACGATCCAGAGCGCAAACTTTCTACAGTTTCATCAGTTCCAACAAACTCAACAAATTGTGACTGATTTTTACTTCACTCACTTCCCATCCATAGACACCCCCCAACAAAACATGTCATGAAAAAAGACAATTTCTATTGCTTAAGTGCTGTGATGGAAATTGTACCTGCCTGCTAGCCCGTGAGTAATGGGGAATTTGATTATATTTTATTTTTAAAAGGAACCCATTTGGAAATGACAAGCAAGACAGACTGGGCTAGTCTTCCAACAACACAGAACATGCAAATTGCTCAAAAGGCCCGTAAAACAAAGTTTTTTGGCTTATTAGTCAATCTTGTTCAAATGTCTCTGAAGTCACATGACCGAACACAAAGAACCGTGGGGACCAATGGAAGTAGCGATTGTCAGCAACACACCTGTGGCTTACTGTGGTTTCATACGTTTACTGTGCTCCTGCACTTGAACCTTTACTCTAACAAGACAAACTAGAAACAAAAAAAGATCAACTTTTTTCACCAAAAAAGAAAGAAAAAAAGAAAATGCAATGATTACAATATAAGGACAGGGAAAAACAATTAAATAGCTACATATCATTAACAAATTCATTGTTCCTCAAAAAAATACCTACGATTTTTTTTCTCTGTACATTCGTTACGCACAGCGTAATGATGGTCTTATAGTCACCTATTATAAAAAAGTATTTTTATTAAGTGATTTTCCTACAGTGTGTAGGGAGTGTGTGTCGAAGCATAAAGAGAGCCTACCTACAGGGTGGTAGTGAAATGATAATGAGAAAGAATAACTGAAAAACAAAATTCTCAGGACACCAAGCCCATTTCCCTCGTGTTTCAGGCCGCCTGAATCTGAGGGAGGGGGGGGGCAATGCTGTGAGACCTTAAAAAGATTTTGAGTGGCAGGTGAACACGTCCTAACTCACAGGTTGTGCTTACAAAAGCTCAGCTCCTGAAGCTCAGCCTCCTGCCCCCAAACTCTGCCTGCCAAAACTCACCATCCAAACCATTCAAAACTGGTCACAGAAAGCACAAGTACATTACAGAGCTCCACTTCAATCTGAATCTGGGGTAACATTGTAGACCTTCCATCATCGGTTCTAGTTCTGTTTGGATAGCTGAGAATGGAATGTGTAGACATTCTAGGACGCAGTATAGAACTCTAATGTACATACTTGCCATTCTTGACAAAAATTACACAAAGCAAACAAATAGAAACCTCATCACTCGGAGACTTTAATCTGTACTTTCAATGCAGGGTGAGTAACTTTCTCACTGTCTTCTAGTAAACCCCTAGTTCTCTAATTGTATGCACTACATGTCCTCAAAAATGTTCACTATTGCCAATTTACTTAAAAAAGGCAAACATGGACACCTTGTAATTCAGGCAAAGATGCTGTTGGCCGGAGACTCGGGGACAAGTGGCCCTAACTAGCTGTTAGCTCCGTCTGTTGGTATAAAGATAGTGAATGTGTTGAGGCCTGTACAAAGTTGCCTACAGCAGGAATGTATGCCACCTTGGCGCAGGTTGTTTTGCAGAGTAAAATCAATTTCCTTAGACTACAGCAGTCTAATTTAAGTTCAGAAAAGAAAGTTTGAAATATATATATATAAAAAAAGGGTCTGGACACCAAGTCAGAACACAAAAAGTCAGCTGATGGTGGTTGAACAAGGTGAAACATCACGACATAAATTCAGATAACTAATTATCAGCCATGTGCTTTGTTCTCAGCATGTCTCTGCTAGGTCTGCCAATGCCATTTCCATAATCTTTTTAGTGTCATAACTTTGGGACACTTTTGTGTGTCAGCACGATGGTTGAGGGCCATCGTGACCCAACTCTTCCTATAAACAAACCCTGCTTCCCAAAAGCATCCAAAGCCTGCAAATGTAGTAACTTTACGATGGCAGCTAAACAGGCCAAGCAATCCCATGCTTCGATGCTTTTGAAGAAAACAAGACCCCGCTGACTTTTTTCTGTTTGTGTGGTGTCTCAGCTCAGTCATGCTGAAGTTTGTAGCATCCTGTACCACTGATGGATCAACATCTTAAGAAAACCTTTATGCGCTTTGTATCCCAAACCCAACTAAACTCCAGGACGATCGTCACCCTGCTGCAGGAGTGAGCTGATCGGACACTGGGTTGAGATGATTTTAGGAAAAGCAGTATTCATCACTTAAACAGAGCCTGTCCGGAGGCTGTCCCACTATAGATGTTTGTTACCACACTGATATTAATGGAAAACAACAACAACAAAAAAAAATACAAAATTGTAATAATAACAACAACAATATGGAGTACAACTGACCCAGCAGTGAGTGTATAGTGTCTATGTCTGTTACTGACAACGAAAGAAGTAACAACTAACGTCTGAATGAAAAGGCTAATAAAAGTTATGTTTGAAATGCTAAAACACTAATAGATACCAGCTATTAAAAATGAAAAAAACAAAACAAAAACAACATGCATTTGTAAAAGCATTAATTTACCCTTAAAACCTTGTAGAAATCTACCAAACCACAGTGTGTAGGAGAGGGAGGGAAGGCCAGCAGGGTGTAAGCCAAATATAATTACTACACCCGTGATCAAAGAGACTAAAAGGAAAAAAAACAAACAAACAAAAAAAAAAAACAAAGGTGTGTTTGAAGAGATCTGAAAAATCTTCTCTCCCCCAGTCGAGAAACCAGACTGTTTTTTTGTTTTATCTTTCAACCACAAAGTGACATGCAGCATCATCTATCCCCTCATCTGTCAGCAGTTAAGCCGGTGAAACACATCAAAGCACATCGTTCAGCAAAGCCCAACCTTCAACACACTCTGAGTGTTTTCAGCCCTAATCTCCTCTCGTCATGGCTGTGATGGCCATCAACACCACAGTAGCTGATTTTTTTTTTTTTTTTAAACCTAACTGTGCTTGTAAACTGAAAGGCAACAATTTTATTGTTCAATACCAATCAATATTGCTTAAATAAGAAGCTGGATATGAGTAGAGTTGGGCAGCATGACACATTAATATATATTACCTGTTACATATATACACATTTTCTCCTTTGCATGTAACTAGTAGCTACTTTTGGCTGCTCCCTCATTAATGAGGAGTCACCACAGCAGTAGTGCCACATATCTGACCTGGCACTTTTTTTTATTTATTGCCAGATGCCCTTTCTGACACAACCCCATTGGGCTATGTCCCCCCACCCCCCCACATCAAACCAAGGATCTGTCGCTTTTATGCAAATATATAAACCACTACTCCATGGAGTCACTAAAGGTCCTCCTTTACATAAATACACATAAAACTTTTAATTTTCCTCACATTTTATGGCCACTTTTGGCCAAATCTGCAAGCTGCGATTCTAATCTTTAATTCAACTTACTTGTAACCTTGTTCTGGGGATGTAATATAATGCAGCAGTTGGGTGACTAATGATGGATGATGAAGTCCCTCCAGCAACTTTTCTCTTTATTTAGATTAATAATGAGGGCTCTCAATATAACCACTCTGTAGTGGAGTGCTGGTGGGGATGGATCTGTTTAAAGAACAGTAATAAGCTGTGTGGAATGAAGCACCCAATATCTCATTTTTCACCCTCCTTTATCATGTACATGTGCTTTCAGCTAGCAGCTGCACTAATGAAGTTGCAATGTTGTAACGTAATAGCTGGACACGCTCGTCCAAAGCTTGCTGTGATTCATGCATCTACTGCCCAACCCCATATAAGTCGGTTTACATTTTCCAAAATGCTTTCAATAAATAATGCATAATGACCTCGTTCATGCGTTTCTAACGGCACTGGTGTGAAATTGTGCCCAGATAGATTTTTAAACAGGAGTTATTGTGATATATAAAAACGGGGGTTCCAACATAAGTTGGATATATGATCTGTGTCACAATCCAAAAATCTGCGTTATAAGTCCCAGTGTGTTCAGTGCCAGATTGCAAAAAATAAACATGCCACCCTTTACCCTCTACGGCAGTAGTGCAAATCAGACCGAGTCAATCACCAAAGTATACACGTATAGTAACAAAACCATGAGAACACACACACAAGAGCGAGAGTGGGGGAGAGAGAGAAGGAGCGTGAGCGAATGAAAGAAGATGAAAACAGAGGGAGGTGATTACAAGATGGCTTTTTGTTGTTTTGTTTCCGAGGTGGGCATTGATAAACATCAGTGTCTGAGGTTTCTTTGGTAGAACAGTCAGGTGGTTTATGTTTTCTCCAAAGTGTTTCTCGCTTATCTTTCCTTTGAAACGTCGGGCATTTCGTAACGCAGAAGTACACAAAACTACTGTTAAAGAAAAATAACAACAAAGAAGAAAATTAATAATTAAAACATCTCCTTTTCCTCTCTCTCTTTATATACATATAACTACAGACACTTGCTTAGCTCCAAGCTTGACATGCAGGTTGGTGTATGGCAGGAAGGAGCAAGCTCATGCTCCACCTACGCTCCAGGCTGAACCCTCATCACTCATTACTGATTGTCTGGCATTAGCATACCAGAGGACAGATGCGACAAATGACCATGTTGTTATTGCTTGATTGATCCTTTATGAATGCACAGTGAGAGAGTGGGCTTGAGGGTTTTAGATATTTTTAGCAGACCAACAGGCAAGCATTCCCTCTGGGATGCTGGTGACAGACCAAAGTGATGGGGGCATGGATGTTGGAGCCGGGATGATTGGGAGGACTGGGGAAACCCAGGGCAAATCTCTCCCCTTCAGGAGACAATTGAAGGCGAGTGGTTGTGATTGACCATGTGACTGTCAGGGGAGGAGTTTGGGCTGTTCCCAGATGATGAGGGACTCCCCTTGTTTTTGATCTGCAGCCAGGTTTCGCCTAGTGCCTTGGCAAAGTGGTCATCCACCGAGCCTGTGATGGACACTGAGTTGGTGGCAGTGGGTTCGGGCTCCTTGTAGTTCTTCCCAAGGCTGCGACGGAAATGTTCCTCAATCACAGGGTCACACACTGTGTTGGCTTATGCAAGAAAAAAAAAAGGTTTTGTTACCATTTTAGTCATTTAAAACACACACACACACACAGAAATGATCATTACTTATTTTAATGTGTATGTTACATCAATGGAAACTCCAACATCTACTTTACTTTTCATTGCAGGTTTTCTTTTTAAATCAACATTTTAAATTTCACTGTTAACCTTAATGAGATCATAGAGATTTCACTGGGATCATAAAACCCACAGAGAATGGGACAAAAGAAAACAAATGTTTTCAGCTGAGGCGTCGAGTGACTTTGTGGGTACAGAGGTAACAGGTAAGATTGTAATTAAGTATGTTTAAACTCCATCATAACAGCTGTTCTGCTATAATAAGAAAGACCCTAGCATTACTATCATCACTACTATACATTTACATCTGAATGTGGAGAGTATGAGCTTCTGTTTTCTCTGGTGGAGTTGCTATTACAGATGCATTTGCACATGTGTACTCACTGTTGATTCTCCTGTAGTTATTAGTTAAGCTGGAGCAGCCATTGTGGGAGACTGTACAGTGAGACAGGTTGCAGTTGCGGTTGTTTGCTGGGGCGCAGGTGATCACTGAAGGACGATTCTGAAACACAGAGACAAAAAGTCACTGTTAAATGTCAAGTTCCAGTCTTATGATTGCTGGTCAGAAATTTACTGAAGCATAAGCATGTAAGCATAAAGAAGGTTTAAGAAGAATAAATACAAACAGAACAGAAGAGTAATTTCTTTTTTTTTTTAAGATGGAGGGGGGAAAAAAAGAGGTTTCAAGTTTGAGGGAGAGGGAATGATCCAGTGACCACCAGGATGTTAAAACATGTTTTGCAAACAAGCCAAATAGGAAATTTGTTCTTTCCACCGACAAAAGAGCTAGCCTAATGAAAGCACATTAGTCACATCATGTGGAGGACCTACCAGAGTTGAGGTTTCCCTCGACAATTTAAGAAAAATGTGGTCGTTGTTAGAGCCAAAGAAACGTGACGGGTATGATACCTGCTGGCGTTCCACAGTGCTGACTGTGTGCGGCACTGTAGCCATAGCCGCTGTGTTGCTGCGTGCTGACTCCACCATGCTGTTTTTGGTAAGTGCCAGTGGCTGGTCCATGGGGGCTAAACTGGCCAGGTGGAGGTGGTGGTGATGGTTGTGGCTGTACAGGTGGTTGCTTGGAACTCCCAGAGTACCAGGCACCACCACACGTTCAATGGGGCTCCTGCTGCGGTCCTTGGAGCCAGGAGAACTGCGATAGTCTCCATTAGGTTTCCTGAGGAACAGCCAAGGAACAAAAAAAAAAAAGGCACGTTATTTATCCTGCACACTGGGCGGTGAATTTATGTGTACTTTTAGTCTGTTAGCAGCAAAATGACTCTGAGTGCACTATCACAATAAAAATGATAGGGGAAGACATTTGGAGCTTAAACATAATGATCCAAGGTTATCAAAAATACAATATTCTGTGTGTGGGATGGGCTTAAAAGTAAACTTGATGAGAAAAAAGTGTTGACATATGATGTAAGGAATGGAGGGAGAAAAAAGACAAGAAGTAAAGAGCCAAATTAAGACAGAAAGATGACAAGCAGTTCCGATAAAGAGAGAATGTAGTGTGGGGAAAAAGGAAAGATTAAAAAAGGACAATTGTAAATGGTGCTCTGTGTCAGCAGGAACAACAAAAGCTATTAATACTGATGTAACACACACGCACACACACATATCCTTAGCTCCCAGATTGCTGGTTGGATTGATAAGACCATATGGTACAAACACAGGCTCACACACTGTCCTCAGACGAAGGAAGGAACACTCGCCTAACTTTATCCAGCATGGATGGACTCCAAACTTATCTCGGCACAGGGGGACGAATGGGCACAAATTTCAAAGCTCTTGAGAGGTTTCCCCAGTACAGCAAATCAACTTCATCTCTTTGGTGAACCTGTAGCCAGCTGCGCGTACTGCAGTCAGAATTTAAAATAAAATAAAATAAAATGCTAATGCAGGCTGGCAGATGTAGGCTAAAGTTGTTTGGCATTCAATTAAATCTGGTAAACATATTTCCTTAAGTTTTAGTGCCATTTCTTCTCCTAGACTACGACTTACAAAACTGCCCATATTTAAACAATGAACTAATTAAAGGAGATAAAAAGAAGGTTGGATAGCCACACACATTCTACAATTATTTATCAGCACTGCTATCACCAACTAGTGAGCTCATATTTTAATCAGTGAAAAACAGATGAGGATAAGGGATTAAAGTAACAGTTTAATACAACATGGACTTTTTTCCCAGCTCTGACGATAAGGACTTTGATATGTCTGATATGTAGTCAAGTGTCATTGACTACAATGGTCTTTACTTGAAGTTTACCAGGTTGGCAATTATTTTGGTCCCTGCATCAGATTTGCTCTGTGTTCTTGGTTTGCATGTGTGTGAGCGTGTGTGTGTGTGCGTGTGTCCATGCTACTTCACTCCCCTCTTGCAAATTGAGGCCCAGTTGCAGGGAGCAAGAATTACTGTACTTGCCTCTGTCTCTTTTCTCCCCAGCTCCATAATCACTCAGAGCCATACATCTTGATTTCCTCATTTCTACACTGAAGTATACTATACATAGACAATACATGCTTAATTAAATTTACAAATAATCATACTGCACTCATGCAACAATTGATTGATATAACTTCTTCATTCTCCACCATTTAGGGGCATTTCCTAACCCACACAAGTTAAAAGGCTGCAGGAGCCCTTTAAGTTGCAAAACAAGTTCATGCAAGCAGTTGTAGATCCATGTGACTAGGCAACCTGACTGTTAGGTCAGGCATCTGGAGTCCACGGGACTGTCTTCCACAAATAAACAGTCTACAAAGAATACATAAAGGGGGAGAGGAAGAGCTAAGGAGAGGTAGGGAAGGGTAAGCTGCATGTGAATGGTCGGGACCTCAACTTTAAGAAAGAGTGAGGTCAGTAGTTTCCTCCGTTTGTGCCGAGAGCTTACATTAGCAGAGACCCACTCTCTTTTTTCCCCTTCTTCTTTCACAATCAGCAGCAAACTTCCTGAGGGTTAAAGAAGGAAAGACTTGGCAACACTTGTATAAACCCTGGCCGACAGCTCAGCAGCAAGCTTATTTGTTCTTTCATAGTGGCATCAATTCACTGTTTCAACAAATTTTTTTAATAGTCCAAAGAAAAATACATTGTGGAGTTGATCCGTTTAAAATCAGGTCATAATTATGACAAAAGTTTATTCAAGTGAATAAATTGTTTAATTTATTACTACCGGAAACATCAACTTGTTAATCAGATAAAATAAAGACCCCCCCCCCCAAAAAAATAATTCTGTATTATTTTCAAATATAAACAATCTTTTGATTAGTTCAGAGGCAAGCAGATAACAAAGCTCTCTCATCCCTTCCCAGCAGCTGGGTCTTGAGTTAGGTTGTGGAAGTTGTTCCAAACTTTAATCATTGCCAAAGAGCAGGCATGCCCACATCCTCATTCAAGAGGGCCCATTGCAGGAGCCAGTGAATGGGATCAACAAATCTGACCAATGAATGGAATAGCTGTCGAATCCACCGCCGCCCCCGCCTTCCCCTCGCCTGATTGCCCACCAAACCCTGGACCACATTTTATGCCAGGGATCAAGCTTTCAAAACCCACCCTGTGTCTTTGTCTCTCTTACTCACCTCTTAATTATCATTAAGGTCACAGCTGGGGAAAGAGGGAGAGGACAGACGAGGTGGATGGCAAGGGCTACACATGAAACATGGGCACTGTGGTAAAAAGGGCTAGAGCTAAAGAGAGAGGCCTGCCAGGTCCAGGACAAGAGGAATAGATGGGAGCTAAAAGTGGGAGTGAGAGAGGGAATGAGCCTTTGATTATTAAATAACACAGAGACTTGGCCCCTACAGTGGGTACTGGGAGACAAACAGCATTTAAAAAAAAAGGGGGTGAGACTGAGAACAGAGAGTAAAGGAAGCCCAAATCCAATAACGTATAAATAAACATGAAAGAAAGCAGTTTACAAACACCGAGTGAGCTCTTACCACCAGCAGTCTGACAACAGGATTCCCCTTAATGCGGATGCTGTAGTGACTCCCTAAAGGGATGCGTCCTAGAATCTGGGCCATTTTAATCACTGCGCGTTGGCAAAGTGCAGCCTCATTACACTGGACGTTGGCTCAACTGGACCAGTTGGCCAACTGGACTAATACCAGCATGGCATGGGATGATTAATATTCTGTAGAAGTAAGAATTAAACTATACTACTAAACTATACTAAACTAAACTACTATTAAACTATACTACTAAACTAACCCATAAACTATCAACAGCAAAGCAATATTTCTACCATCAAAAACAGTTATTTTTTGTGAACTGTAGAATGAAGAATGAATTAAAAACATCGGAATTTGTGAACACTGTGGAGGACAATATTCTACTAAAGATAAGTACCATCTGAGCAGCCAGCCTCATGATGCAGTTGTTTAGGGTAAAACAAGTAGTTGTCGGACAAAATATGTAAGAATATTCAAGCAGTTAAATCTTAAAATAATTTTACAGCACAGGAAAAAAAAATCCTTAAGGGCATTTTTTTTTTTTGGTTGATTCACTTTGTAAATGGGAACGATGTAAAGTATATCAAAATGGTCCACTTGACAAATGAAATAGAGAGCAAATATCTATCTGACTGTATTTTACTAGAGCCTGGGTTATATGTAGCCTGGTATTAGTGGTAGTCACTGTGGTGGGCATTTACTGAAAGATCCCTTAATTTAAAACCCAGAGTCCAACCCTCAATACATAAATGATATATTCATATATCTTGAACAGTAATACACTACTCAAATCTGTCATTAAGTATAGCCTTTTAAGTAACCATTCACATGACATCCGGCCTTCAAGTAAGCCTCAAGTTAAAGATCACACTGTGATCATGTGTTTGAATGATCTGGGGGGGCGAGACTGTTGTAGGCATGTGTGCTAGCATAATCTAAGAACTAGTAATTAGTTCATGCTGGCTCAAAAAGCAACTTTGTATGAGCTAACACGCCTAATTGCCACAACAGTAAACAAAATAACAAATCTAAACATATGAACCAAGAACTTTAAAATATGGGTTCGTTTTCAAAGTGTGCCAGAGTTAGTCCTGTATGAGACTGCCAATTTGGTGCGTTTGCTATATTTGACTTTGAGGCAACAACACAGAAGCTATAAAAGCTCTAGACTTTTTCTCACAATTGTGCTCCAAGGTCTTTAGAGAAAACCTCCCTACAAATCTTTGGTTGGGCAGAGGTTCATATCCAACTCCTTTAATAAATGCATTTTAAAAAGAGCAAGACGAGAAAGGGGGAGAGAGATACACACAGGAAACATCTGGGACGAATCAGGGTGGAGAGAGAAGACAACAACAAAAAAAAAAAAGCAGTGGAAGAGGATGAAGGCTTAACCACAGGTTATAACCAGAACCAAGCTCTACAAGTTCTGCACAAAGCCACAAAATAGAGATATACATATAGACACTCACAGATTGTAAGCCACAGAGCTTATTCAGACTAATATATATATTATATACATATATATATATATATATATATATATATATATATATATATATATAGTTGCATATGTTGTCCACGCTTTAGTAGGTGGTCTGAGGTCTGAATGGAAGTTAGCTAAAATATCTGCATTCTTTGGGATCAAAGCCAATGAGAGAGGCACTTTATCAAATATCTATACTGTTACAACAAATTATACATTACACTTAAACCAATAATTTCTAATCCAAAGACTGACTTTTTCAAAGCTCTTTGCACAGTGTTGCTGGATCTTTCAGATTTTCAATTATGCAGAACTACTGATAGAAATCAAGCACAATTTGACAGCTAACAAACTACAGAGACAGAGAACTGAAGAAAATCTTTGTTATCAAAGCTGGGACCGATCGGATATGGGAACAACCACAACAAGAAGGCAAAGAAAACAACATGTGAACACACACACACACAGTGAAAAACAAAAACCCACATGTGTCCCCTCCTTTCTTCACATGCTCACTACATAAATAGTTTCATGTAAAACAAGAGGGTAACAATGACTTCACCAGCCACACTCACACACACACTGCCTCTTTCCTCTCTTATTTTCTCCCCATATAGCCTCTAGAGAAACTTCCATGAGAACAACTTACTGATGAAGTTCCCAGTAAAAAGCAGCTGTGGTTTTTGTAAGCTACAGTATGCTGTGCAGCAACTTGATTTCGCTTGAATTTTGCCTTTAGTCCCTATAGATACAGTGTTACCTTTGAATAATATTGTAACATAGCATAAATGCAATTGCAGCTTGATTTCAGACTTTCAATCCAGGTTTTCGTCAGTGGTTAAAATAATGTGGAATGATGAGAAATGGAAAATCAGCACCATTATCAGGCCAATAAGTAAGAAAGAGAAGTACATTAAAAGCAAATATCTGCTCCAACCAATGACTACCAGATCATTATTATTCGCCAAGGTCATCATGTTTTTATTGGCGCATTTACAGAACAAAAAATTTCATAGTAGGTACTAGTTTTTTAAATAAAAAGTCTAATACGTTTTGACTGCTGAAAATACACTTCCCTATAGTTATATTCCTCAAACTACAGCCTATACAAAACCTATGTCACTGGCTCTTAATTTCAAGGAGCGGTGAAACCGTTGAGGACTCTTATATTGGCGAGCCTACAACTACAGAGTGGCAGGCAGGCACACAGGCAGGAGCAAGCTTCCAGCCCGCAGGCTCCAGTGGACAGGATAAGGCTTCTTTGTTCAAGACTCCTCCTACTACTCAGAGAAAATGAGAAAGTAGCCCCTGTTGCCTGACCTCACCCCACACAGACAGACACACACACATACACAAACACATAGATGACCACAGATAGAAGAGCACACATGCATGTATAAACAACACACACAATGGCACATGTGCATACCTGCACATACCAATGGAGACAACAGCAATACATCAGCCTACCAGAAGCACTGGCAGTTATTTTAACACTTCTATATATTCCATGCCAAAACCCATTCTGTGTTGCAAGAGTCAGTTTTTATTGGACTCTATAGCAAAAAAAAAAAAGAAAAAAAATATTATTAAAACAATCAGCCTACTGAGAAAAATATACTCATAGCCACATTTTTAAACACACAGGCAGCCGACAAAAGCAAAATGTATTCACTTATCATGTCTGTTCATCCTGTCTCATTAAAAAAAAAAAAAAAAAAAGCTTCAGCTGGTTCAGAGAGTTTACTTTTTCCCCACCACTGCCTGTGCACCTCCCCCTAACTCCAGCTCGTAGTGATTGGCCAACAAAGGAAACTTGAGCGTCCTCCCTCATAGCCCCGCCCTGAATTTGAGGTGTCAGGTGTCTAGTGTCTGTCTTGTGTGTTGAGGTTCACAGAAAATATGACTGAACCTATAGACTAAAGAAAGCCAAATACGTGCAGCTCGACAAGTCAGCACACAGGAAAACTGCAATGCAAACAAACAAAAAAAAATTTTAGGAAAGGGGAGAATGTGCACAAAAGCTTCTGCATAGGCAGGGACAGTCAATAGTGAGCAGAGCAATCAGTGCAGAGAGAAGCAGCCAGCAAAATCCAACAGATAGAGGACATGTTTGTGTGTGTGTGTGTGGTGGGGTTTGCAGGGTTTCATTTTTCTGTTGAAACAAGTATTAAGGGAAAGGAATAAAGTGTTGTATGAATGTGCATGTCAACTGGTGAATAAAGCATGTAGTGCAAAAGTGCTTTGAGTGCTCATTAAGAGTAGAAATAGCACTGTATAAATATCAAGCCTTATCACTGTCCCTACATAGGACAGATTATTAAAATGAAAGGAAAAGCTCATGTTTGTTAAAAAGTGCCTTATAGCGTTTTCTATGGAGGGCGTTTTTGTTTAAAGAATATTTTTAGCCTACCTTGTTCTGTGACAGCAACCCATCATTTTTCCACTTTACTGTAATCACTGTTCTTTGGAAAGGCAGAACAGCTACAACTAGAAGGAAAGTGTTTCTGGCTGATGCTGAATACAAGTTTCAACAAGTCGTACAGCAGTTACCAAGGGAAGAATGCCCTCAGAGAAACCTCAAATTAGACGACTAAAAAAAGACACATTTAGGATGACCCTAGAGGAACTTGGTTTCCAGGATAAAAAATATCTTTGTGAACTAGAAAGGCCTAAATCCATCTTCAAGCCACAGCAATTGACTTTTGTTAGGTTGAGATTAACCTGCAGCACCAGGAGTCAAATGACTTCAAGGTCATAATTAAAATGGGGATTAAATAAAGGGATTATGGCTTATGTCTAGGAAATAATCATGGTACAATGAGCAGTCTGAAAAGCTTTAACCATCACTGACTTACAGAACCTTATTCTAAGCAAACAAAATGGTTACACGTAGGAGCTGTGGCAAGGATTTGTTACGCCAACTGAAAGCTGATATGACAATAAGTTCTACTGTACTGTACTTATGAAATTAAATTCAATTTGTGATACACAAGTAGGAGAACTTGCATATCAATGCATGCTGAAGTTAACCGCACAGTGCATATATAATGTCCCAACTGGAGTGAAAACAATATAGACAACAGAATAACAACAAGTAGTGGTTGGATTTATTGGCTGTTTTTGCTGCACAGTATAATGTTAATGCTCCCACAATTGCTGCAGAATAACAGAAAACAAGATGATTCTGCACAAATGTCAAATTGCACAAGCTAATTCTTTGTTATGTGTCACAAAATTGAAGAACAAAGACCCTTACCCACTGCGCCAGTAGGGCAACTTCATTAAAAAGTCAGATGTAGCCTAACCATCTGCCTGTGTGCAATGTCACACAGACAAATGGGCATATGCAACTTTAGCAATTACTATTGTCCATCCATCTTCTTCCACTTATCCAGGGCCGCTTCACAAATATCAGTAAATACAGCCAGCAGTGGAGTTTTGGATCAATTAGAACATGACTTTAATTTTTCTATTTATTTTCCCACTGTGGAGTGCTGGAAAACACGGGCCATACAGATCACCAGCACTAGCAGGGCCATTAATTTTAGATACTTATGCAGAAATTTTGCCTCTTGAAACCTATTTGACCACTGGAGTGCAGAGTTGCTCAATTACAGCAAAAATCATAATTATTAATTAACGCTGAAGTCAATATTATTTAAAGAATTCGTCACTAAAATTTTGAAACCAACAGTGGTTGTTTGTTTCAAAATTCAGTGACAAATTCTGTTATAATTTGTTGAAAGTTACATTCGCACTTCCTTGGACTCCCTGAAGTGTTTCCAAACAGCTGAACTGGTTTTACCTCTCTTTTTGCCCAAGGGCTCTTTTCTTCATCTTGGCTCGAGGTGAATTAAACCTGCCACAGCCTGGCGAGAAATGACTGAGCTTTTTAGGGAGGGGCAAAGGTCAACAGTTGTAAAGGAAAGTGATGCTCTGGATTTATAATAAAACAAAAAAGTAAGAGCATCAGTGCGAAACGAAATGTGGCACAATAATATTTTTTTTCTGTTTTCATAACAACTGGAAGCCAAAACTGGAACTGGAGATAAAATCTGGCCAGTAGCACTATGTACTGCATGTAGGTATGTGTGACTATACAAGTTTAACTACATAATTACATTGCTAGTAACCTAGTTATCTCTTTTTCCAGATTCCAGTATATCCAGTTAATCATGTAATGCTGTGTCACTTCAAAGCTTCTAGAGATATAAAAAAAAAAAAAAATTCACAATGCAAAGTCATTATTTGTTTTTTGTTTTGTTTTGTTTTGCACTAAGTATAACTGGACCTGAATATCTCACTATTTGGATATTTCTTCATTTTGTGGAATACCTATTTGGTTTTCTGTTGTTAGGTTTTTTTTAATTCAATTAAGTTCAATTCAGTTGAAATATACCCACTCATCTTGATCATCTGATACAACTCATTCACAGCAACAATCATCATGTTTCAATTCACCTAACTGCTGCCAACTTATCAACTATGTTGGTAGATTAGGCTACTTTTTAAAAATAAACAAAATTTAAGAGACTTTTTGAACAGTCACCACCATTGATCCTCAAACCACAAGTACTCCTCTGTGTTTAAAAGAGAGTGAGCAACAGTCTCTATAAATAAGCTGTTTATACATTCAATCTTATGTTGTTCATTTGATTTGTTATTCAAATTGAGCCTGTGCACTGCAAGAAGTAAATAATAAAGATATTTTTTGCCCTTCTTCTTCTCCCAATACAACCATTTTACATACGAGTACAACCAAATGTCATAGCACAGTCCTTGTCTAGTCACTTGGCAGACAGCTCTGTGGTTATAAAAATATGTTTGAGTTCTCCTCACCCCTCCCCCCTCCCCCAACCCCCCAGCATCTGGATATACTGACACACTGCATGTAAAACTGTAAAGCTCTACCCAACACCCTCTTGACACCGTCTGCAATAAATAGCAATGGCTGAAGTCCTATAACTGATTCAGTCATGACTGACCTGACTCCACTGCCCCTAGCCCCAGCAGTCCTTCACCACCAACCATGACTCTGGAACCTCTGGTATTGGGAATGTAGGAACAACGTGAGTAATCTTTCTGTTGTGCAGTCCCTGTTTCCAAGCTTCCAGAGACCTGCAGCTATAAGGAGTTTTTAACACTGCGGAGCCAGCTAAACCTGGTATAGCACCCTGGAGTCCAAACTAGGACTTCTGAGATAGCGCCACTGTGCAGCGTTTCACACATGGCTGGCAGAAAACATGTGCATTCACAGGCAAAAACTGACTTCTTTTAAAGGCACCAAGTCTTCTAAATATGCATTTGGACATGTGCAAAACACATTTCAGTGTGCAAGATCATTCACTGGCTACCATGTATGTTTGTATTAGAAAGAGATATACAGCTGGACAGGGAAGAGGCACCGGTAGAAAACTACAGATTGTACTTACAGCTGCGCAGCAAACAGTCGACTCATCTTTGCCACGTGCTCGTTTTTCATCCATGTCGCTGTCCCCCTGATCCCCACTCAGCTTCCTCTTAGTGGGGCTGATGGGAGGAGGACCTGTCCTGTGGCTGGAGGAGGAAGATGAGGAGGACGATGAGGAAGAGGAGGAGGAAGACGATAGGGACAGGAGTCTGGGGTCTCCTCTCAGAGCTGCCTCACCTGAGGAGGAAATACATCAAGGAAGAAAAAAAAACACAAGAGAGGGTTATCAGAGGTGCTGATGTTATGACACTATGGTCCCAAACATGACAATTTAGAAATTAGCATAGATCACTCCATCCTTACACAAATTCTGTGCTTCACCCGATGTTTTCTTTTTTCAATTTGTCTTATAAAGTTTGCAAAACAACAGCTGACTATACCGTTGACATTTTTTTAAAAAATGACTGAAAATAGAGTGACAGTTGTCCAGCTGTGGTCACCTCACGTGCTTGGATTTACTAACCTTACCGTAAAATAAATGTAAATTATAGTAATTAGCCAAAATTATAGTATTTAAAAGCAGATGGTGACTGCTGTATAGCCGCGTTAAACAAGGTGTCTACTTCATGACAACATTACAGGCTGTGTCTGAGCTCAAACTTTGGATTTTGTTGACTTATACGGTTTGCTGAGAGAGGCACAAACCTCTGGCATAAGTGAAGGAGTATCTGGTAAGGAATGTTTTGAAAGAAATAGTTGCGGATGGATTCTGCATATGTTTTTGTGTCTGTGTGTGTGTGTGTGGGAACCATTTCTCTCTCTGCAGCCTTGTCCCTGGTACAGAGGGCCTACAGAGTTGTCAGTGAGTGGGAGTTTCGAATCAGGAAAACTACCACTGGCTCTGTCTCAGCATGGGGACTTTCCACTGCTTCTGCCTCATGTATCTGTCTGACTTTACCCAAACAAAAACTGAAAGCCTACACTAAAACGTCTACTCCAACTCACATGAAAAAAAAAGTTACAAACACTAACTGTTAATCTGTACTTCATTTCAAATTATTTTGTATAACAAACCAATCAGGGTTGGTTATAATTTGGATAAATATTCATACTGCATTTGTAGAACCCAAAACCCCCCAGTGCTAAATAGCAGCACATTAGACCTTTAGTCATTTAAATTGTAAACATTTATGCTTTTTCTGCAGATGAATAAGGTCATAAAATCTGGATGAAAACCTGTTAAAACTAAAATTGAGTCAGCCATAAGCAGCAGCAGCAGCTTAAAGAATATGAAAAGACTTTGCTCCTCCACCATTCCTCCATGTATGTTTAGCTTCAGCATGGCCTCTGAAACACAGCTGCAGCTCCTCCCCTCACCCTCTCTCTCTCTGGCATGTTCCTGCTTGTCCTACTGTGTACCATGGTAACAAGGGTGACATCATCTTTTTTGGCAGGGCAGAGAGGGATGGCAATAAAAGAAGAGAGACTGACACCACACTGTCCAATCAGAATTGAGGGCACATAATAGTGAGTGAAACGCTCAACAAAAGAGTGAATCTGTGAGTGGTACCCCTCCCTGCAAACAAGTTAAACATTCGACCCTATGGGACCCTATCAGTCAAACACTGTTGACCTGAGCAACAACACAACTACTAACACACACTGCTAGATAGTAAGTTGCCAATCAAGTGTACCCATCTGAAGCCATTGGAGCTTCAGATGGGTAATAGAAAAACTATTACTGGATTGGACAAATATGTTTTTTTATTTTTTAACTAGGGATATGCAATAAATGGGAAAATGGTTGTATGGTTTTGCTTCTGACACTAACCTGTGTTTGCCATGCCTCTCCTCATGATAGACTTAATAAATATTAGGAGTATTTCTTCAGCGGTACAACTATCAGTGCCCGCGGCAAGCAAACTAAAATGCAGAAATTGGCTGAAGGACAATGCTATAAAGTCATTTTCACAAATGTGCAATTTGCCTTCAAATCAAAAGACAGATGGGAACAAAGAAAGCAGAAGCACTCAGACAATAAGTGGCACGCACATGCTCTTTCCATATACAAGAAATGTATCTACAGCGTATACTCTACATATAGGAACTTCACATAAGAATCCACTGTGGCACGGGTGTCACACATTCACATGTTCTCGAAAATTCCTTGAATACATTATTATTTACATTTTTTTTTAAAATTCGTAATAAATTCTCTATCAAGAAAAAATGGGTGTGGAGTCTTATGGGTAGATCCGTTTACATAGTTTTCACTACATAAAGAACCTCAAAATATCATCTTTTTTTTAATTTATTTTTTTTTTACATTAAACAAAGACAATCATTGGAAAGAGAGCAGTAACACAGAAGCCAAACTCCACTCTGTCTTTTCCCCTCTCTGGTCTCTGAGTTCATTAGGGCCACATGATCAAAGCCTATTTCTCCTGATAGAACTTCAAACAGCTTAGAATCAGGATGAGATTGGATTACAAACTGAGGCGAGGCTCCCTCTCCATTGCTCTCTCATTTCAATCTCTCTCCCTTCCTCGCGCTCCCTTTTCCCCCTTCTGACACTTTAAAAAAAAAGATGATTCCCAGCATGTCATCGCAAAACAGCTATGAAGTTATTTTTGGTTAAATTTCTCAGTAAATTGCACTTGGCCCTCTGGTTGCCTTTATTATCCAAGTCCATGAAGGTTTTACACTTTAAATATTCAAAGAGAGATACAAAGAAAGCTCTTCCACAGAAGTCCTGGTCTGTATGAGGCTGACCAGAACTTTTAAACCAGGTGATTCAGCATAATTAGGTGTTAATGTGACATGTGATCAAGTCCCTAAAGAGCTCATATGAAAAAAGATTCATTGTCCTATTTGACAACATGGTTTAATTCTCACAGCTATACTACTGGGCATCATAAGTACTGATTGCTTCAAGCTAACTATAATGTGTCTGTTAGGGCTCTAATCAGTTGCTGGGATTTTATTGACACCTATATCAATGTTAAGACTGCTGCTTATTGATACTCTTGATTCTGTTTTCCATATTTTGGTGTAGAAGATGACAGTGGTTATGGGTAATTTTGATAAAGGTCAAGCTCAACAATTCTGTTTCACCTCTCAGTACTTGGTTTAGTACTGGGCTTCAGCGGTCAGTGGAGTGTAGTAAGATAAAAACATTAACAGCCATGAATAAATCAAAAGTAGTCATCTCTGGTTTGTCAGGACAGCTCACACTGAGTTCAAATCAACTAACTTAGGGAAACAATAGGGATCCTGTTCCCCTCTTACTGTTGTTTTTTTTTTTAAACCCACAAAGTTTTGACTGCCTTCACAGTAAATGGAGTCGCTAATGTTAAATCTCCATCATTAATTTTCAGTTCCCCTGGTTTGTTTCACCATGGTGCCACTTCTTTCCCATCTGCTGTGTGTGGATCAAACTTTTTGCTGTTAAAAACAGAGGCTCTGGCTGAATTTTATTTTTATTCGTAGATGCTACTAACTGCAAGTCAGTGACAGGCAACAATTTCAAGCAACAATGGGCAAAATAACCACTGATGAGTAAAACTATTCTCGACTTCAAAGGCAAATCAATTGAAGCAAATACTAATGTGAGCGAAAGATATTGCGGATTGGCATATGAGTGGGTAACAACTGTAGCCTGGAACGCCCACAAATGTGACGGGCAAGTCACTGTCTGTGTGGACGCCGCTTTACACCTCTAATAATGACGGCAAGTAACATATTGACTTGAGGTTAAGATATTTTTTCTTTGGCAAATCTCAATCTGCATTTCAGTAACATGAGCCCCCATTTTAAACATGCTGTCAACAATGACGAGGAAGCATAGAAGTACAGTAGAACGTCAGTTGTGATTGCAGCATTATTAGAGTTAGAATTAATTAGTTGTTCAAAACATACCATTAGAAGCATTTCCCAATGCTTTGGTGCTACCCAATGTAATTCCAATCATCTGGGCTCACCAGTCAGTCAGTTCTGATCAATCATAAATAAATAATTACTGTAGTATTATTGTTGTTGTCCAGTATATAGTAGAAAATGATATGTGGGGTATTTTACAAATGGCATCATTCTGTAGTCAGTACACCAGCAGCCCCCAAACTATACTATTGGTGCACTTCATAATTTGACAATGATATGAAATTTGTTATGAAGCACACAGTTGCATTTAATTTATCACACAGCATTAAATTCCAAATTTCACACATTCATCGGTCCACCCAAGACTGCGACACAAGATGGTTTTTTTTTGTTCTTTAAAACTGTGATGAATTAAGGCATACAGACAGAAGGGAAAAAAGATTAATGTCACTGCAGGTTAACGTCACTATCATGACACATTAACCACACCTGATGAATGAACTTGAGGTCAAAATCTATTTTTCCATAACCTCAGTAAAGATCTGGAATGAAGTCAGTTTCTCAATTTAATACAGCACATAAATCCTGATTTTTATTTCATCGTATTTTATTTGTTTGTGTGAATATTCACTAAGGTACCCAATGAAGATCAATGCCTTAATACTAAACTTTGTCTGTCACTTATAGGACCTATAAAAAAACAATATATCTACCTGATCAACACAATTCAAACTGAGATTACCTAGAAAATCAGGGGAGCGCAGACTATCCAAGTAGTCCATCTATTTTTATTTTTTTTAGAGTTATTCAACTGCATGACAGACAGGGTAGTCTAATGTCCCATCTGTATTAAATGTTACTAAATGTCAGTGATAATACAGGAGCAGTGATAGCTTCACATCAGGACAGCATACAAGTAGGGGCACGATTGTTGAAAAATGATGGTGTATTTTTGCTTATGCATATAACAACAAGTCAGGACACCCCCAATATCACAAAGCGCTTCTATTCCTGTCTTGGCACAACAAGTTTGAACATGAGGGGGGCTTTTCTTTTCCTCTCTTTACTGATAGCCTTGCCCTTGTATCTTTGTTTTCTTATCATGAGGCACATGATGGGAGTCAGATTTTAGCTCAGTCAGCTAAAAACCACACACAAAAAAGGAAAAACAAACTGATCTCCTAATAGTGCAGAGATATGCTTCCAGACACAGAAATAAGGCATTTTATCCAAATCAGTGGCTATATAAGCACAAAAAGATGTTACTTCCCATCTTTCCTTATGTAATTTTATTCAGAGTTAGACGGGATGAAACCTGAGCAGGATGAAGCTTCATGGTGACAAAAATCCTCCCTTTCTGGCATAAATCCCAAGCTAGTGGCAGACTTATCTAATACACCTGCACTGTGCAGAACTGCCATGAACATTTCCCAATAATGGCATGTATGCTCAAGCTTCTGAGCGCAATGTGAAAAGTCATGTGCCTAAATGCAAGAAACAGCCAAACAGGAATTACAGCAACCAGACACCTTTTTTCTCCCCAGCAGCATTAGAAACAGACAAAAATACAACAGAGGCCTTAATCACATGCCAAACCATTAAAAAAAACAGAAAAACAAAACATTTTTCTTCTGCTGCTGGCAGCGTAGTTTTACCAAAGGACAACACAGAAACTAATTCCTCTATTAATCACCTGCCATTGTGCAAATGTGCAAAATGGTGTCAGTCGCAGCAAATTTAAAGGAGTTCCATTACAGGTTGATTATATGTTACATGAAGAGGCAGGCTGCTAAGCACAACAGCATGGGAAAGGAGCAATGTGACCAAAAACAGGGGAAAAAAACCCTGCTTACCAGTTGAAGAAAATGCTTTGCCTTTGTGTTGCTGCAGCTTTTGAATAAGGATTAATTATCAGTCACCACATTATCTACCAAGCCCTGAGTTTTATTTCCATATCTATAAAATATATCAGTTCATGCCATAAACTCAACATTCTGACCAGACTTCAGCTTGACAGTCGAGAACCTGCTGGTGAAATTAATAAGGACAAGTTTTTTGTTTGCCTGGTTTTGTTCTGTTTTTTTTTTTCTTCATTCCTGGATTAGACCCTGCATGCTGCAGTAGAGGCCAGCGACAGGGCAGAGAAAAAACTTGCATATAACCCCAGAAAGTCAGTGATATTACAAAGCCTGACAGAGGAGAGAACTACTTCAGAGTCAGACACTTTGCAGATATTTGGAAAGCTTCCACTCTGATTTCATGACAAAGACAGAAATATGGAAATAAACTTCACTTAAGACCACAAACTAACTTGTATTTCACAGAAATATATGACAAGAAATCTGTGCACTTGTAAAATAAAACAAACTTTCACCTGCATCTTACAGTGTGCTGTGGGGGGTTAAAACCACAATGTGAAAATCTTGGACTCATTCATTCATCGGAAATGGGAATGCAAAAGGCATGAATAATAAACACCACAAGAGAGTCAGAATAGCTCGGTAACTAGTAATACAGTGAGTCAGTCTTATGAGAGCCATTAAATGAACACATGGGTTACAGACTATTATTTCAGCCTTTTCGCTCTAGATTTTTCTTTCGACCAAAACCCAACAATACAAACAACGATAAAACAGACTAATAAACGCACTTCTAGCCATTCAGAAAAGGAGAAATCAGAAAGTGCGCTTACACCAACTCTATGTAAAATACGTTACTATGCGGTTGAAAAACATTAACCAGCTGAAGTCCATAGTCATAAATTGTGTATAAACTGAGTTAATTAACAGGTGATAAAAGCTACATGTTTTCTCTACCGTGCTTGCGGGGAAACAGCTAAGCCAACGTAAACTGAAGAGAAAACTTCGACCAACTACGTCGTTAACGTTAGCTCGCAGCGTAACGCCACTTCGAAGTTTAAAAACAGACGTAATAGAGCCCGCAAACAGCCCACACCCGCTAGTTTACCTTCGTAGCAGAGAATGCCAATGTTGTTGTTCATCTTGTCCAGGTACTGGTAGTTCAACAGGTCCATTTTCATTAGTAGCATTTATCGGGCTTTTATAAAAAAAAAATAGACCAGCTTTTTTTTTCTTCTCCTCTGAAGCGACGGTCAAAAAGCTAAAGGCCCAGCCTCCAACTTTAGTTCTGCAGAAACTCCCTTAACAAAAATGTAACCACGTAGAAAGTGTTCTCGCAGATATCAATTAGTTTACTTTTTGAAATACGGGTAAATGTGCAGCGGTGACAAGGCGCAAAAAAATAAAAAATAAAAATAAGAGTAGCGTCAGTTCTCCTCACAGCCAGCTGTAAGTCGACTGCACTGACACGCAGGCTATGCTTGGTATGACTCCTACGCTTCACCAGTGGTTTCCACTGTTGCTGAGAGGGACGCACTGGGCATGCTCGCTAAATCCCTGGAGCGCCTCAAATATCAGGGATATTTTACGCGCAAGATCAGCCTCTCCAAACACATCCAGAGAGAAAGCGACGAGAGGGAGAGAGATCCCAAAAAGCTGCAGCAACCCCACATTAAGTCTTTAGGGACTAAATAATACAGTTAGCAAGTATCTCAAGTCCCCATGCTGTATTTTATTTTTTGCAAATGATTATTAAACATGCCAATCAATGACTGTTTACGTGCAATCCAGGCACACCCCATCAAAGAACATAGAGACGATAACATGAAAGATGCCATAAAAGTATTTTAGCTCAGTATAACCTTATCTGAGGGCGAGTGCCTGTGGGAGTATTATGTCGGCACTATATTATAAAGGTCTCTATGTCTGGTAATACTGCAGGGGAAACCTGCAAGAAATCAGGAAAGGAAAAGAAAAAACCGTCAAGAAAAGGGTAAACATAAAAGAAACTAAGCTTCAGGTTATGGAGATGCTGCTCATAAAGCGTTTTGGTTTTGGCCGAGATGGTTTCCTACCAATATTTTGTTTTTGTTTTTATTCATCTGTCAACATATTTTATAACACAAAGTATAGTTTTCCCTCAAGACAGCACATGAACAAAAAGAGGAACAATATGCATTTTCTGAGGTTATGCTATATTGTCTGTAGGTGTTTATTTGGCCAGAAACACAAACAAACCTTGCTATTAATTTTAAAAAGTTTAAAAGTTATGAAAGGCCTAGTGGTCCCCAATTTCTCGAGTGGTCCTCTCCTGCCCCCTGGTGCTTGAGATGAGATGAGATGGATCAGAAAAATGGGAATCAAAGGGGTACAGACTTTTCCATGGGCATGAATATGATTATCGAAACACTGCATAGCTTGTATTTAGAAGATAAGAGAGCAACTTCCTCAGGGCATATGACAACACAACTAGCAAGGTGTGGCTGTGCTTTTAAACTAAAAATAGCCATCATTAAAAAACTCAGACAAAATGTGAAATACCTGTGGGTATTCACTTTTACACTCCAAAGAGTATACTTATAATGGAAGGATATCAAATATTAAGAGGAAAAATATATGCAAAAGTGAGAACAAGAATTAAAGGAAAAAAATGTTTAGCCCATGTGACCACATATTAGTGCTGCATGTTTGTTGGCATTTCTGGTCTTGGTAACATTATCTAACATACAAATAAGCCAAATAAGAACAAGGACGGGACATGAAAAAGAGCTAAACAGAAATATGAGAAATATGAATGAGAAAATCCTGTCTCTCACAAAGTTAACAAAGATACAAATGCAACAAACACAATATGCATTCATGTAAACACACTCATACACCCACTCCATCCTGCTTCACAAACACACTGATCTACACGCCTCCCTCTTTTCTTTGTTGTGTACACACGGATACACAAAGGCCTTTCCCCTCCTTCCTCCTGGCCTCCTCCTTCAGTGGTGACTCAGAACTAAGGAACACGGTTCTTGTCGCATCGGACGGCCATTGTTTCAAGTTTCAATTGCATGCAGGCTGATTTCAGGCCAACTCATTTCAGTGCTACTATTACACACAGTGCTGCAGGTTACAACTCAGGGCAGAGAGCCTTGAACAAATACTTTGTGAAACACTGTACTGTTGTAACAGAAAAGATAGGGAGAGACAGGTGCAATCCTTCCGTGCACTGAGACAAACAATAACAGATAGTGCCCCCTTATGGCCAACAGAGGCTTCCACTTGGCAACAGTTAATAAATCTTAATCTTCATTTATAGATATATGTACTTGACTTCATAATAAAAACCCTGTCTTGCTGGTGGCCTTTCATAATTATATATACCATATTTCGCGAGACATTACCAAACACCAACATGTCAAACTTTGGAAGAAATATCTGGGGATCACCACAGTTAGTAGACTTGAGACTTCATCTATTAAATAGCAACTATTAAATGACAAAACAACATAGCAATCAAAAATGATGTGGTTATTGAGTTTAGAAAACACCCTCCTTTTAGCTCAGGTAGTGGAAAGTGTGCAAAATTACAAATACTGTGATGCAATAATTAAGCAAGAATTGAAATTTGAAGCAAACTGTGAGGCTGTGTGCAAAAAGGGGCACTAGCATCTGTCATGTTTGAGGAAACCTTCTTAGTTCCACCCTGACAAAGCCATGACAATGAGGAACAGAGGCTGACCGGTGAGCTGCAGCTTAACCCAGCATCTCTGTACACCAGATAATTTACAGGGCTTTGATTTTACTTACACCCTTTGCATAGTGAGTTTCAATTCCTTCCTTCTGGACAAAGGCTTATAGTCCCAAAGTGCAAAGCAAAATGGTAGAAAAATAACTGACTGTTCTATTAAGCATGTATTTTGTCTGTGTTATTTTGAACAATGTATATGTAAAGATGGATGACTCACTGACTGCAAACTCTACCTCAGATTACTTACTTTGTACCTGTAGTCTGAACATGAAAATGTTAAGTCTCAACCAAGATGTTGGGCAAATGACAATCCAAAGTAAGCAGAAAGGATGAATACATATAGAGTCAAAATAAATATTTAAGAGGTAAAATAATTAAATCTGCAGGAACTAAATATCAGGGTAATAATTTCTTATGTTAAGGTTCCATCAGTTACCAAAAGTCTTTCATTGTTTGAAAAACTGCCAATAAGCTGGGCAGCAAAAAAATACTTAAAAAAAAAAAATCAACATATGAGCTTAATCACACACTATAATGAGTCCTTCATTAAGCCAGCTTAGTGAAGCAGACAAAGAGGGCTAAAATATAACAACGAGGTTTCCAGTATAAAATGAACTCTGACTTTTATTGAACAAAACAGATAACACAATAATGGACAAAAGATGATTCCAACACTGTACATTTTTTATAATCACTCTTGTAGAAGACAATAAAGGCCATCAAAATAAAAGTGCAATTTTAAAAATTTATATTGCAATCAAATATAACCAGCAGTATAAACTTTGTTTTTTTTTTTAACAATGACAGCATTCGGGGCATGTTTGTTTTTCCTGTGTACATAAAGCTGCCTGATTCCTGCTAAAACCACCCCCCTGTATGAGCATTTATGTGGTGGCTACATTTACATGTACACCTATCGTGCAATTATCGCAAATGCCTCAAACAGAGTTTACTTATAAAGACAAACACGTTCTCTAACACAGCGTTCCTTGTTCTGCCCCGGCAGATGAATAAGTATAATAAGGAGATTAATGGTTACACAATAAGTTGGTGAAAATCCACCTCTTTCTTCCATAGTGACAAGTTGTTACACACAACTTAGCCTACTGTGGAAATAAACCTTTTCTCATCACTGTTTCCATAGCCTGCTTTCTTTGGCTGGACTCAGGTATGTCAACTCTGGGAAACACAGAATTGCCCAACACCTAATTGCCCATTTATGTTTACCAGTGCCTACTTTGGACCATAGGCTGATATTCAATATTGTTTATCCTATCCTATCCTACAAAGTTAGGTTCTGCTTAGACTTTACTGACCAGGTTTGAATTATGCTTAGTTATAATTTACCTCAGTTTATAACTTAAATGGGGGAAGCTGATCCATTAGTATCCCCTCCTGTACAGCCAATTTTCATTTATTCATGTAAGTACAAAGCCAAACTTCCAGCTTTCCTGTCATTTCCGCCTAACTTCTTGTGTACCTGTTCATTCATATAATCTGTCATGACAAGGTGCTATCAGATCCAGTTTTAATCTCCTGCTGCAGTGTTTTCGTGTCTCTGTTCAGGTCTGGGCTTCTCCAGAGAGTGGGTGTGTCAGGAATACTGACACACTGCACAGACAAGGTGGTGATTCATGTTAGAGCTTCATCAACACATTCTAATGTTGCAACACAAACACCGACAGAACAGAAAAAGACAACGCTGATAGAAGCTGATTTTCTCATCATTCCTATTTCTTCTCCAGATTCTGAATCCTCTTCACAACTTGTTGAAAAGTGTGGGGGGGGAGAATAAGGGTTTATAAGTTTTAATCACTTTCTTTGTTTACACAAAATAACATCTGTGTAAACATGATCTTATTAAGGTGTGGTGAAAGAACAACTGTCACAGTGGCAGAGATCAAAGGTCAAAACCTTGATTACTTTAAAGGGCCTCTGAAATATTATCATGCCATTATCGGTGTTTACATGGTGATATAATGCACTAGCGATGTTTATCCTTTCTAAAATGTATTGTCTCAGCCTCTGGTATGAGGGTGGTTACTTAACTATCTCTTTTCCACATACTTTGAAGTTGTAAAAGATTTGACTACAGCTATACTGTCTGCAAACAGCTGACATGCCTGCATTTTACTATATGACACAATACAGTTTGTAACCAACTGCGATTCACTACGGATTAATCCAAATTTTTTTAGTTTAAACATTTAAACCTCCTTACTTCTTCACACAAAGTTTCTGAGAGTGTTTGGGTGATGAGATTCCCAACACACACTCACAGATGAGGAAATATCAGGTTGCTGCACTGAAACAATGACAACAACAGGTGATTGTGTGGAAGCAAAACTGTTCAGTCATTTCCCACCTTTGTGTTCTTCATGTGTCTTTGTGTGGCATGGGGTGAGCAGCAGAAACCTTTTATTTATATTAAGCACAACCTTGTTAAATGCCAACTACAAACTCACTTCTGGTGGGAGTGTTGAACCAATATATCACTGATGTTTTTTTGCCGGGTAATATAAGAGTCATCCACTTCTATCTGTATTAAAACCTCCATACTAAATCTGTAAGAAAGCACTTATGAGCAATATGAAGAAAATATCTCTGACATCATAGATACAAAGAGCTGAATGGCAGACAATAGACAAATGAAGTTGATTACTATTATGTAGAATATGCCCTACTTTTTGTATTATATCCATTATATACTAAACATTAGAAACACTGCTGTTTTTGAGCCTGCAAAAATGCCTTAAGTTGTGAGATTCAGAAATTAATTATTTAAGGAAAATTAGCATACTTAAATCAGGTTATAGTTTAAATAAATGTAGAGGACATTTTTAAGAGAGATTGGTCTGTGTCAGAGGACTCTATTTAGCTCTTACATAAATTAATTCTCTTCCTATTGTAACATCAAATATTGCTGATTAACTTGTAAGACCTATTGGTTTTGCAGTCACTCACCTAGGCCGTATTAATGTGCTACTCCATGATCGGTCTACAGCAGCTGGTCTGCATCTGGAATGTGGACCACGTGGACACTGACAGCTCTGAATATGAGGCTGGACACCATTCAGATAGGGGATTCAAGCTTGAGCTACTGAGGTTTATTCAAGGAACAAAGATAGGCCATCATATGGCAGCCTATCTACCTTTGTTCACATTAAAGTGCCTGTCTTTGAGCATCTATTAAAACTGCTGCAAATTTATGTCCCATACACCTTGTTTAGGTCATCAGCAGTTTTTGAGTAGTTCCAAGTCCCAGGTCGGCTCTAAAAGGGGACCAAGCTTTCTTAGTTCCAGCTCTGAAACACTTTAACTGCCTCACCATTCAGATAAGGTCATCCACCTCGAGAACACTCCTCAAATCCCCTCTACTTGCTGGCTGGATTAGGTCCAATTTATAACTGTGCATTGTCAATATTGCTTTAATTCTGTTTCCTTGTTGTTTGCCATTTCTTTTTCTAAATTGTTTTCATGTTGTTTATATCTTTCCCTTCATTTGTCTTTATTTGAATATCTTTTCATAATTTATTTCAACAATTAAAATTGTTAAAATTGTATGCTTTGCAGAACTTTAGTCAATGTCTGTAATAAAATGACTCTATCAATGATGACTGTTGTTTCTTAGTAGTGTTATATGATCTTTAAAATCAAGATAAGCCTGCTATGTCCTGTGCAAAGTGTTCTCTCACAGCTGAGACATCCTAGTCATCTGTGACCTTCTCTTCAGTATAGTCCATCTGTCCTGTTTTGCTGTTGCAGTTTGCCCAGGCGCCCTCACTCGTCTTTCCACCTGGCCTCCTGTCCATCTTTTGAATGTTCTTGTCAGTACTCAAGTTGATTTGAACATCTTCTGTCTGCCAGATCTTTTTTCTCCCTCTGTCTCTAAACATACAGGCTCTTGTCTACTCCTCCCTTGCAGCATGCCTGCCAATTTTTGCTTATGACATAAAGAAAACCATCAGGACAGACACTGGCTGCACTGGCTGCACTGGCTTCAGGCAGTGCAAGGCCGGATATTTATTTATATTATATAACCGACAGCAACACATCTCAAATCTTATCTACAGCAGGTTGAGATTCACATCTCTATTGAAAGCCAGCAAAAAAAAAAAAAAAGTCATCCAACTTTGACATAGAAGAAAGGAGGGTGGTTAATGTCTGTTTTGTTGCTAATTAAAGAATGGTCAAGCACTTTGAATATATCACACCAAACAGATTCTATTTCTAGTAATGGAAAACGATAGCTGTTCCCATCAGGCATTCGGACCTATGACAACATTCTTGCCATGCTAACAATTAGGTTGTAGCAAACTGACCCCAGGGACTTACTGACTGGCAGAGACAGTTCCTACATGGGACAGGAGGCTCTGTGCCACTGCTCATTTTCTGAATCTATGCAAGCTTTAATGCTTTGAAATGCTGGATTCAGTGGTAACAATATCCAGTCTAACAAGTTTCTTCAAATTAGTTGATATTCTTCTATAACTAACATTTAAAATCCCATTGAAAGTTAAATTATACAGAAAATATAAAAATATTTCCAAGATCATGATTATTTCTTTTTCTTTAAACATGTCTAGGTGGCCTCAAATGAAACGTAAATACATTCTTTAATTGTTTAAAATGTGTGCAAACTTTTATTTTTGTATACTTGCATGTATCAAAATAATTGCCTCCACTAAAAAAGAACAATAACGACTCACCAATATGCTTTTCGTGCACTATAAAAGTCAACCTTTTCTTTGCTAAAGGCCTTGTAGTCCTGTTTTACTTCATTCTTCGTAACTATAGCGAGCGCTATCAAAAAGAGAGAAATGTCAACAATGTGTGGTCAGCACAGCTCTGAGAGAAGGTTCCCTCACTAAGACACCAGAGCTGGTATAAGACCAGCAAGTGTGACATTTACTGAAAGCAAATCTAGGACATGGGTTCTCTAACATTTTCATATTAAATGTCAATGTTAGGACCTAAATTCAACCACCATCTCTTTTCAGGAGAGGACTCTGAATATGACTTGACATCTATTTGATTCAGTCCAGTTTATAGGAAAATTTCATGTAAAGAAACAAGAAAGAAGCCCCACATGAAAGCTGGTGGATATCAAAAAGTAAGCACAACTTTTTAGTGTGGTGGATAAATATTCATATTTATATGGATATATATTTATATTTATATACACTTTATACTGGGGGAAGTTCAGTGATACCATCCTTTGTATTTCTTTCTGCAGCTTACATAGCTAACTTTGTAATACTTTGAATGAACGAATAATGCTGGTGATTGTGTACTAATTTCTCAACACATATTCAATATTACATACTGCTGATTTCATAAAACATTATTATGGAAAAGCCAGCTATCCACCTCCCTCACTCACACTAAAACATATTGTTGGCAGGTAAAAAGCATCAGCAGCTGGCAAAAAAAAAAAAGAAAAGAAAAAAGAAAAATGTAAATGTGGCTTTCCACATCAATAAAGGAGTCTGATATGACAATAAGACATTGCAATGTAATGTAACATCAAATTTGGGAGGAAGAAAAGTACTTGTTTATGTGCGATGTCTGCATATAAACTGGAAAACAAGTGTGTGTGTGTGTATATATACACACACACACACACACACACACAAAACTGCTTTAGGAATTACACAGCTGTGAAAGAGAAAAAAACCCTGTGACCCTTGACCTTTGACCTTGTAACAATGGCAGCCTCTAGCCCTTGCAGCCTTAAAAGCTACCTGCTGAACCATGATGAAAACAAAGCACTGGCAGTGACGCAATACCTGTGTGCACAAGTAAGTGTGCAATGGTCAACACATATGCAAATACAACTGCCAAAAGGAAGTTTATGGAGTGTGGTGGCAAAAAAAAGTCAACTTCATTTACTGCTTGTTAAGCTTTTGCAGTGGAAAAATCAGCTATCACAGTATGCTGTACACAAGAGCAGGAGGGCAATAAAACCCAAACTTAAGCTAGATTGCTTTGTTAATGTATAAAAGTGTGACCCGGAGGAACCTCAGTGTGGGGTTAATGCAGTAATTACCAATGAACTCCTTTGATGATTTATGCTCTCTTTTCAATTAAAATTTAAAATGCACTTTGGATGAAAGGTGCTGGCATGTAATATAGTGTTTCAAAATCCAGATGCATGTAAAGTCCCTCTTTTATCTTTAAAGATTGTAAGATAACAAAGGGACTTCACATACATAGTATTTGCCACAATATACAACATATCATTAAAAGGATTTCAATTCATTATCAAGAGTGATGATGTAATGAGTCAGATCTTCCCCACCATTAATCAGTTTAAGGAGCCCTACACTTTACAGGATAAACTGGCACAAAGCCACTTTCAATCAGACTCCCGGCAAACATGTAAAATCTCATTTGTTGTAGAGTGTCCCAGCTGCAAAGTTTTTACTTTCATAGAACAAAAAGATGTTTGCAGAATCAGTTAGGAGAACACAAATAAGCCATACGCACAGGTAACATAACATGGCTAGACACTACCTGGACTTCTATAATAGTAACCGATCTACATTGCGAGTCTTTGGAATTGACTGCATTCCTCTTTCTATACAAAGAAATGACAGACAAAGGTATCTTAACCAAAGGGAAGCTATTTGGATTTATAAATTACTGGTCATTAAATATCCTGGCTTGAATGAGGACTTGGATTTTACTCCTTTTTTATAAACATTATTTGCCACTGAAGATGAACTTGTTGTCTGCTGCCGATGCTGCTACGTGTTATCTTGTTTGATTTGAATTGAATTTGGTGAATGTTTTGGGCTTGGTGTTGATATCCTTTGGGTGCTGCATCTGAACAGGTTTTGAAGAATTCTCCAATTGATGGAGCTTCACTGGTGGAACAGTCCACTCTCAACCTAGGTGCAACTTTGTCATAGTTGGAACACCATAAGTAGAAGGTCCCTATTGGTGGCACACCACTAGAAAATATCCAGTGTTTTAATGAATTCTGTTTGACTCCCTGTTAAAGGCTTGTGTACCAAAATGCATTGGAGTTTTTTTAACCATGCCCTGACAATAAAGGCATTTTATTTGAAAGGATAGTGCCTTGGGGTTCACTGATGATTTAGCCTATGTGTATCCCTCCCAAAGAGTACCTCAAATAGAAGCAGTCTGAATCCAAAACAATCAGGGTTAATGCATGTTGGTCTATCTTTTAATCATGCACAGTATAAAAAGGCTAGACTCATGACAGCACAGAGATAGCTGCTGTAACTCAATCTAATCTTCCTTTTGTCGTATTTTTCAAGCCATTCAGATGCATTCCCGAAATTTAGCTCGAAATTTTATTCTCAGACAAACAAGCATTCACTGAAATATTTTGTATAAGAAACTGAAATAATTTTGATTAAAGTGAGACAATGAATGCATACCTAACATGTGGTTGAGAGGTCTGTTCCAGTAAATTTCAGTTATCATCATTGTTATAAATGCCAATGGGATTTTGAGTCTTACTTCTGATGCAGTAGCATTTATAAAGCCTAAGAGAACATATTCATTTATCCTTTTTGTTTATCAGATCCGAATGCTTCTTCCTCCCATGTTTTTAATCACACTATAAACAGACTTATGTTACTGTAAGTCTGTCTATCACAGTGGGGGATAATAAAAATAATCCTAGTACAATTCCAGTTACTCCTTATCATGTGACCCATCCTAACTGTTTATCACAAACAGACAGACTCATAGCAGAGGCTTTAGGCCAGTAATATCTTATATATACCATAAATGTTTTTTGCTATGGTAAAAACAAGACATAAAACAGGTGTCAGAGAACTATAACACAAGTGTAGCAATAAAATAAAGGGTAAAATGGGATGAGAAAAGATTGCACGTCACTATGACCTGAATCTACGAGGTCTTTATAGTGCTGATAACAACTTTGCTGATAAAAAACGTTTTCTACTGTAGACTCTTTGACTGACAGGGGCAATAACTCAAACAGTGCTAACAGTTATCATAGGTCTGAATACATTACAACAAAAAAAACATTATTAAAAAAATAAAACATAAGAGATACTGGCTGGAGAACTGATGGGAGCAATAAAAAAAACTGTGTTGGACACAATACAGCACATGCATAAAAGGTACAGGATGAAAAATAACTGCACCATCTGCCATTATTTTACACATTGTCTTCAACTCTTTTGCTTATGGCTGATGTTTGCTTCTATCATAAATTTGAACCCATTTGGTCACGATAAAGGAATTTTGGTGGGGAAAAAAAAATTCATGTTCTGCCTGCATAATCTTTTTAGGTAGGAGATGCCAGAAAAAAAATATTACAGTACAATATATAACTATAGAAAGTGATGTGCACAACTGTGTATGCGGTGACCGAAGTTCATAGTTCTTCAGATATATATTAGTGCACACTGGCACTAAAACTTAGAATTTTATCCAAGCCGTAAAAAGTATTAAATTCTGCTAAAGGACATTTTAGGAGAAAGTTAGGGGAATAGATTGATGCCACTCTCACCCCACATCTGTAGGATAAATGTAATGAAACTACACCCAGAGGATGGTTAGCTTAGCATGCAGGTTGTTCAAAAGTTAATTTAAAAAAAGCCACCTTCTGGATTACAGTTAAAAACCTTTGTTTAGTTTTGCAACAAACAAATATTTAAAAATGAGTCTCACTGTTATATGAGGCACGATCCCTGATTTGCTAGTTTTCTAGTTTGTGCAGGTCTGCCAAACAACCAGAAACTCAGGAACGTATCACACCATTTCTTTAGAATAGTTAAACAAATGTCTGTTTTGCATGTGTGCGGTCCTTTTGTGAATCATGCAAAATTTAACTTTATTTCCGCTATCACTGAATAAAAACACACCTTGTTTTTCTTCTGACCAGATGGGTCACCTATACATACAAGATCATGTGCATTAAGATCTAAGCCATTTTTATTTAAAATGACCCATTAAGGCCCCATTTACACAACCCTGATTCACAATGAAAAGGGCTAGTTTTGATGCGTTTCGAAAAACGAAAACAATGCTTTTTGGAAACGGGGGCACTATGGTTGTGGCTCCTATATCCACACTGCCAACTGTTGTCCTGGCAATAGGAACTGCAGCATTTTCAGCGTTTTGCGTTTCCATGTAAACTGAGCTCATTTCTGAAACGTCTCCATGTAAACGCCTCACTTTTCGGAAACGACAAAGGCAAAACGACCAAAGCCTGATACATTACATAGCTGGAGTTGTGCTGCTCATTAGCTGCATGCTTTCATGTTCACTTGGTTAAACCCTGTGTCTTGTTACACAGGCTGAACTGAAGGAGCGTCAGAAGCCAGAACAGGTTGGAGGGCAAACCAACTCCTTGGTAACGAAGCCCTAACCAAAACCAAACCCATCCCACCCAAGGGCACGCATTCTCAATCATATTACCTCCCACGTAGCATACCTCCGGATAGGTTTAGACAGACAGCAGTGATGCAAGGTCTCCGATTTCCCTTTCAGTGTTGATCCAAGTGTACACAAATCACTGTCGACAAGCTATGACTAGTCTTGACAGCTCATTTGCTTAAAGAACTACCACACCACCCTTTAAGAGTTTAGAGAAGTGCCAACTCAGATTAACCAAATTTCTGCTCTGCTGTTGCGGTACACCTCAATCTAAACCTCAGCTGCGTGACTACACTGAGCAGATTTACAGTAATTTGCAAGCACACAACAAAATATATGTAAAAAAGTGTAATGAAAAGAAAAAAAAATCCATCAAGAAGTCCTGTGATGTTGTTAAACTGCTCAGTGATAGCAGTAAGAGGTTCATAAATCTGATCCGGATTTTTTTTTTTTTTTTTAATTGTATTGCATGTTTGTGTTAAAACAAGATTAACAGTACAGCCATGCTAGCAGCTCTACGAGATTGTTCTTAGACACAATGGTGCTTCTAACTTATGCTAACCCCAGCTTGCTTAACTGCTCACAGTGATAATTTACTGACAATTTACAAGGAAATGTTTGCCATATTCAATGAAAGTGTCAGTATGCTAACATTTGTTAATAAACACTAAGTGGAAAGTCTAGAATTTCTCTCGCTCTCTCTCTTTTTTGCAGGTTTTCATCTTCACTCAGTGATCTAAACCAGATGACAAAAAATAAAAAAAACAACTGACAAAAGTACACAACACAGTGTCTATCCATCCATCCAGCCATCCATCTCTTGTTACTGTTCTATGACAAAGCCTATACATGCCACCCATCTATCACAATCAGTGAGAGTTTGGTTTAAGTGAAACAGACCTCTGTACTGTTCTGCTTGATTCTTTCAGTGAGAGTTAGGAAAAGACCATGAGCACTTCAACAAACCATGGAAACTATAACAATGAAGGGTGTGTGTGTGTGTGTGTGTGTGTGTGTGTGTGTGTTTATTTTATAAACAAACAAGCAGGATTTCAGCGTACCACACTAGATCACAACCACCTTCTCTTGGCACCAGCCCTTCTTTTGTTGTGGTTCCTGTCAAAAACAAAAGCTCCGTATTCCATCTTTTCAACAGAGCCCTAAATAGCTGCCTCTCTTTGGAATGATTGGCTTCAATCTACCCTCCATGATCCAAGAAGCACAGTCTGGGCCTGCTCACTGAGAGCATTCACTGCATTTATGAAACGTGTTATATAACTTATTATTCAGAAAATGTATATTTTATAAGCTATCCAAAACACAGAGCTACAAACAAAAGTAATTAATCTGTGCCAGAAGTTGGGCTTCCAATGCAATCCAGACTGATTTCAAATACAGGTCTGCTTCCAGGAAGGGTGGAGCACACAACAAGATCTTCCAAGTAGACACCAAAATTGCAATGGAGGGCGATGACAAGTATTAAGCATTTACCCACATTCACCATTAAATATAAGGAACAGTTTACTTCACTGTTTTTTTTAGTATGTGTGTAATTACCATATGTTTAAGTTCAGGAGTATAAAACCTGTGATTAGCGTTGAATGCAGACTGTCCTTAAACCGGAAGGTGGCTCCTTGAGGATCTGCCTTGCTGAAGTGTGTGTGTGTGTGGATATGTATATGCAAGTGTGGCACTGTTTCCGCAACTGAGGATGAATTGCTTTGAGAAACATACAGCCGGCATATTGCCAACATAAGGGGTCACTTCATACCAGCATTAAAACCTCACCTCATAAGGGCTGTTTACTGCCTCTGAGCCTTGAAAGTTTAATGCCACGAGGAATGAACAGGAATTCCTAAATTCATCCAGGTATTTTAGGGGATGTCAGGTTGGTTGTGCAACAGGAGCTCAGCAGAAACTATAAGCCCAGAGTCAGTGCCTTAAGCATTAATCCTACATAGATGTAGTGGAAGCACCTTAAGAGAGCTATTAACACCTGACATAAAAAAATATTGAAGAACTAAAGCAGTTCTGTGAGGAAAAACAGCAAAAAAAACTCCCCCTCCTTTTTGGAGGAGGAGTCTGACTTTCAGGTCTGACTGGCAGCTACCAGAAACACTTAACTGAAGGTTCACTTATTTATTCCCACTGGCAGAGTCAATGTACATTACCAGACAAAAGGTTGGACACACTCCAAAGCATGTCCAAACTTTTGACTGGTACTGCATATTGGGTTTTGTCTAATGATAAGTGGTGTGTATTATTAGCTCAAGTGCACGGCATGCAAATTGAATCACATGCTGCGGAAAACCAGTTTTTCTTTTAACTGTATTCCTAAACCTGCAAAGCAACATAAACTTAGATCAAAGGCTGTGATATTTTAAACCTACCTAAAACTGTGGACCAACACCTGTGAAAAAGACATTAATACTATCAGTCCGTCACAAGCACTGTAAAGTAATTACAAATGCAGGTCTTAAAAAAAAAGGGGGGGTATCCATAGATGGAAACTTTTGGGTCTGAAAAGTGAAGCCAGCACAGAAGTGCCTTGAACCTGCATTTATTTTAGTGGCCATCAGCATGCAGCTCATCTGACCGCAAAAAGACATCCACTTGTATAGAAGTCTAATGGAAAACAACCCTTCAGCTCTCTTGCCTGTAACCTCAGTGAGCACTTTCCTGATGAGTTTTTTGGTATGAGTTGCTGGCTTCACATTATACTGAACAGAACATGGAAAATGACATTCACTTTGTATATTAAGATTCACATTCGAGTACAAAGGGGGATAAAGCAATTTATGCTTTACAGTGTGATTGACAAGTCATTAGCATACGAGAGATGCACATCAAAGTCCTCCCTACACTAAGCAAACGTCATACTGGCGACATCATCTTTTCTATACAGTCTAAGGGTTTAACAAAGTTCTGCTTGAAGAAAGAACTAATGGAAGCAGAGCTTCTTTTTAAGCTTGTATGAGCATTCATATCCAATTAGCTTTAATATTTGACCCTGAGCCAGCAATTCTATTTCTAAAGATTACTATAGTATTTCCGCTACATTATTCATGTGCAGTAATTTCCTTCAAGATGGCATTTGCGTAATTCTCTGAATTATTTCAAACAGTGAAGGGTTATCTGCAGGGTTAGGGGT
Source organism: Pterophyllum scalare (assembly GCA_024447675.2). Taxonomy (NCBI): domain Eukaryota; kingdom Metazoa; phylum Chordata; class Actinopteri; order Cichliformes; family Cichlidae; genus Pterophyllum; species Pterophyllum scalare. The sequence goes on along the minus strand of JAMQGT020015410.1, from coordinate 72,763 downwards.
GTGGTCTGAGCAGCTGATTTGATCTAAAGCACTGGCCTAAGCAAGCCCCACTCAGGCAATCTGAATTAAATTGGCAGGCCCAAGCCTCTCCCTGATCTGTTGCAAGGCTCTGGTGTCAAGTGCTGTGTAATCGCTGCAAAGGCTCGTTATTAACACAAACAAGCCGGCAGAGCTTGTTGACTTAACTGGCTGATCGACTAACTTGTAACTAGTTTGGCAGACTAGCTCATTAGCCGACTAGTGTAGCAGTTAGCTCAGCTGGCTCTCTGATTCAAACATTTTTCTCTGCACTATTGTGGAAACAGGTTGTGTGCATTGTCTTTGGACAAAGAGTCCATGCACAGCCCACAACAAAAAGTGACATCAGTGCAGAAGAAAAAAAACAAAAACACTGCAGGGGAGCGAGGGAACAGAGGAGGAGGGGTAGAGAGCTCCCAGGGCATTTTACACAGAAGTACGAGGAAGCTGATATTCACTTCATTTGAATCAGAACATTACGGGAACATGCTGGTGACACAGCAGCTCTGTTTATCTTACAGTACATTTTCTTGCTTATGTGTACTTCAAGTTAAGCAATTATCATTCAAATAACCTTCTAGCAGGTTTTATCAAAGTGAAATAGATATAACAGGAAGTTTGAACATCTATAAAAATATCCATCCATCCATCCATTCTCTTCGGTTTATCCTGTTCAGGGTCAGGGGTGGGTGGGGGGCTGGAGCCTATCCCAGCTGACACAGAGCGAGAGGCAGGGTACACAGGGCCAACACAGAGAGAATTTAGAGTGACCAATTAACCTAACCCCAGTAACTGCATGTCTTTGGACTGTGGGAGGAAACCCACACAGACAGGGGGAGAACATGCGAACTCCACACAGAGAGGCAAGGTGGAATCGATCCCAGACCTTCTAGATGTCAGTGTAACTGTGAGGCAGTAGTAGCTAACCACCACGCCACCGTGCTGCCCATGCCAGTAAAAACACCTTTTCACCTTGGCTTCATGGTGCCCACTAATCATTCACACACAAATAAGTCACTAAAAATTCACAAATTCACCAGCTTCTAGATTTGTCTCACTATAAAAGTAATTACATTTCCACTGCCACTCTGCCAGAGATCAATTATTACACATAAAAAAACAAACATATGTGTTTCTGTACAAAATACCAAAAATAACAAACTGAGCTGCCTCCTCTAAACAGCGCATGTCAATTATCAGTGGTATCCACTGAATGTTAAGTGTCCTTGTAGTTTTCGCTCAGCTCCGGGGCCTGCTGGTTGCAGGGAGGCCTGCTGAGAAGGACTGGCCATTTCTCGTTAATCTCGGAAGGAATTTTTTTCTGCACTGCCAGAAGTACTCAAACATGATTAGGATAAGAGAAAAGAAAAGATGGAAGAGGTCAGAACACAAAAAGTAGGAGAAATTAAGACAGCAACAGAGTGGATGACTGGAGGGAAAAGATGGACAGAAATCAATGAGATAGTGACACAGACAGAAAGTCAATAACAGGAAAGACAAAACCCCACCCTGATTCCAATGAAAGCAGGTTAACACAAGCAAGCAGCTGGTTAAAAAGCAGTACTGATGGCAGTTGAAGGCAGTTGGTCTAATTTGCCTGCATATCAGCAAATGCAATTGTACAGCACAAAGACACCTATTGTCTTATGGAAGAAAACAAGCCCGGGGTTTTTGACTGCACATAATGTTGCACTTCATCTATATGTAACACGACTCTAATGATACAAATCGTTTGCCTGCACCTTTCAACAGTACAAGAGTCAATACAGAGCGAGAGGAGTTTAGAAAAAATCCAAACAGCTCCAAACTTCTACAGGCACATAAATAGAAGCAGAAATGGGAGCTTGATAAAACTTACTCTCTTCCTCATTCGCATGAACAAAAGATGCTGCTCTTGACAGAACATCCAGTGGCGTCTCCATGCTTGGATGCCTGCAGGGCGGAGGGAAGGGCAAAATGTCAAAACTCTTTAGGACTCACCATTTGTCATTTTAAACAAAACACAAGTTAATACGTAATGGACGCAAAGTCATTAAGAGCTCCAAAACTGTTTCAAAGTCTCATGGTGCACAAACATAATTAATATTTGTTTAAAAGCTTGAGTATAAAAACCAGAAATTTGACTTCTTTAACTGCTGCAGACTATAAATGTGCAATTTTTTTCCTCACTTGGCAAAAGTTTACCTCTCCACTCATCAGTGTTTAGTGTTGTTTCAGCACAACAAGCTGCCTATGATTTTGCCTTTATACTAGAATATTCTAGTATATTAATAACATTAATAACAAAGACAAACAACATAGCCAGACAATACAAGCCAGCTTTTAATAGTGGCCTCTTTTCAGAGCAGAGTACAGCTGTCAAATACATACTATTGTCCCACGACTAATTAAAGCTAAAACAATCCTGTCAGCTCCCATCCAAACAATGAGTTGGTTTTTTTTTTTGTTTTAAAGATGTTTGAGTATGGATTTGTTAAGGTTGGAGGAAAATGTTTTGCACTGATGTTCCAGAAACAAGCCAAAACAAAAGTGGAGTGGAAGGCCGAGTGCTTATCAGATTTAGTGTGGTAGGTGGGTTGAGAATCTTACCAGCGTGCACTGGGGCTTTCACTTCAGTGATAAACGAAGTATTCCCAGTGAACGTGCTTAGACTGTGAGCGTCATTAGTGCATGACTGCTAAAGTTCTACCAAGCGCACATGCACAACTCTTCAGTGATACTCATAAGCCTCAAGTGAAAGGTTTATAAAATATTTTAAAAGGCTCCTTTAAATGTAATTTAGAGCAAAGTAAGTAGTGCAGTTAATCATGATTAACATTAAACAAGTCAAATGGTATTGCAATGGCTAAACTTTCTTAGTTTATGTCTTTTTCGTGGTTAAGTGAATTGTTATTTATAATTTATACACCATTAAATTGCAATAGTTAGATCAACATACGGGTGTCAAACATATGGCTGCCAACGGCTTCAGTTTGGCCAACTGGATTATTTTAATAAAATGTAAAATTAGCAGCCATAAGTGATTCCATTTTTCAGGAAAACACACTGCTTTTCCCAGTGTTGTGATGGCGGCATCAATACACAGCAGTGGAAACATATGGACAGACTTCTAGAGCTCGAGGAGTTCTTCAAATGGTGAAATCCTCTTTTTGTTTTTTAGCTCCATGATACTCTATATGTGAAGGTTTGGTGCCTACCTAAGTAATCAGCATAAAGAAAATATGGCCCATGTCCAGTCCAGGCTGATGCAGACAATTATTGCCCAGTCCTACTATAAAATAATCATATCATCAAATAAAATCATCAAAAACACCACCTCTCCTGATAGTTTTGACGGTAAAACTTTTCATTTTAATGTAGAGTTTTCATATTTTTATTAACCTACACTTTGTTTGTATTATTCCCGACCTTCCTAAGATATCGTGATGCAATTCTTTATAATTTTTTTCAGGATTTGGGGGGATTTCTCTCCGACACTGCTGACTTGCTGAGCTATGAAAAGTATTTGTGGATTTTTTTTAAAAATGCTTCAGCGCATTTCTCTTCTGCATTCCTAAGATACCTTGCCTCCATTATTCAGGGAAAATAGAGTTCCCTCTTTAAAATGATTATCACTGAAAAGTAGCCTAAACTGGGACTCCAGACCAAACTGCAAACTTTTCAGGGTTATGTTGGGATAACTCTTCGCTCCACAGCAGTTTTGAGCGTAAGGAAACTCGAGAAACATTTGAAGGGACAGGTCTGCGCAAAAAAAACAAAAAAACCCGAAAGCGATTATAATGGTGGCAAGTGCGCCCACTTTTATTCCCACCGGCAAGAGTATTTATATCGGTCTGACTCAGTGCTTCCTTAACAGCGGTCCCTTAAGATGAAGCCTATCCAGGAAGGATTAGAGCAAAATGATCTGCACTGAACTCTGCCTGGCACTGAAGAGGAAATGCATTACCACTTGATTTAGATAAACTTTCACTCTCTCCACACATTTCCTCCACACTTGACTGTGGACAAGTGGAATCTCTGGAGGAAAATCATGTGGCTGAATGGGGCGGGTGGGGGTTTCGTGACATTAGAAAGTTTGAGAACCCGACAGTGCTGCTTCATATCGTGAATGAAATGTGTAAGAACGCGCCGGATACTATTTCAGCCCTATTTTTAACCGCTCTAATACACAGTCCTCATTTACAAGCTCAATATTACAAAAAAATAAATAAATAAAAATCGATCAATATTTGTCATATACCGCTCAAATAAAGACTGCAGTCTCATTCTACACAAAAACAAACAAACAAAAAACCGAAACAATGTCAGTCATACACAACTTGTATGTTTGGCAGCACATACCTCCTTCAAGCGCCACTTTGGTATCTTCCAGAATGATAGTGTCCACGCAAAAATGAAGCGAAGTAAAATATATATTCCCACAGAGACTGGAAAAGCAAAATAAAGCCGCGACTGAGCGGTCCCGTACGAGGGTAGACAATAGTAGCAGCGCTGTCGGGACAAACTTGCTTGTAAACGAGGAGGAGGAGGAGGAGGACGGAGAAGGGAGGGAGGAGGGAGCAGGAATGCCTGGAATGATGGAATTCAGTTCCTAGCAGGTGGTGAAAGTGAAGCGCGCTGATTGGCGAAGGACGGGAGCAGTGATATCAGCATATATTATGATAATGGCGCATTGCATCACATCCTCTGAAGGTTAGGCTCTGCTGCCACTGTGCGCAGCCTTATTACTCAGGGACTCTGAGGTGGTGAAACAGTCAGTGGGTGATTTAAGAGGACTCCTTTTACAACCACCACTATGAGTGCTTTTCAGCATTACAGTTATTAACACTCAACAGCCCAGTAGGAAGTCATCTTGGGTGGGAGAGCAATTTAGACCTACTGACATAAGAAGTGATATTTTAGCTGTCAAAACTGTGGGACTGACACATTTTTAGATATTAGAGGGTCAAGACAGACCAAATTTTATGAACTTTCTAGGGAACATTACACAATTATACAACATTACACAATGACAAATGTTTATGGAGTGATCAAATATAAACACGTATACGCTCACCTGACAATTTATTAGGCACCCTTTGCCTTCAGAACTATCTTAATTCTTCATGGCATAGATTCACCAAGGTGCTGGAAACATTCCTCAAAGATTTTGGTGCATATTGACATGATAGCATCACATTTGTGATATGTGGGTTGCACACCCGTGTTGCAAATCTCCTGTTCCAGCACATCCCAGACTTACTCTATTGGATTTGGAGAGATCTGGCAACTGTGGAGGCCATTTGAGTACAGTGAATTCATTGTCATGTTCAAGAAACCAGTTTGAGATGATGTGAGCTTTGGGATATGGTGTTATCCTGCTGGATTACTTATATTTCGCCAATTCACAACAACGGTTCCCCCAAGGTGTTTTATATTGCAAGGTAAAGACCTTTTTTTCTACAATATTAGAAAGAAACCCCAACAATCACATGGCCCCCTATGAACAAACACTTGGTGACAGCAGAACCAGACTCAGGGAGGTGCAGCCATCTGCTGTGACTATAAGGCAAACTATAGGCGAGAAAGCCAGAGTTTAATAATTGCTAATGATTAAATACAGTAGTGGTGTATAATGACACAGAGTGAAAAGAGATGAGTGAAGAAGACTGCATCATGGGAAGCTCTCCCAGCAGACTAAGCCTATTAATGGTCAGGGTCACCTGATCCACCCCTAACTATAAGCTTTATCAAAAAGGAAAGTTTTAAGTCTAATCTTAAAAGTAAAGAGGGTGTTTGTCTCCCAATTCAAAGCTGGGAGCTGGTTCCATAGTAGAGGGGCCTGATAGCTGAAGGCTCTGTCTCCCATTTGAAAAGTCCAGGAGCCACCATTAGGCCTGCAGTCTGAGAGCGAAGTGTTCTGTTCAGATAACAAGGTTCTATGAGGTCTTTAAGATATAACAGGCCTGACAATTCAAGACTTTGTATCTGAGAAAAAAAAGATTTTAATTTTTTTAGATTTTAATATGTTAATATGGGAGAAATATGAGTGCTCACTTTCAAATCCCAGTTAGTACTTTCACTGCAGCGTTCTGGATAAATTGAAGGCTTTTCATGGAGCTTTTAGAGTGGCCTTATGACAATGAATTAGAATAGTCCAACCTAGAAGTAATAAGTGCATGAACTAGCTTTTCAGCATCACTCTGAACTGATGTGTTCATAGAGGGAAGAAAATGATCAGCAGCAAATCCTAAGGCCAATTCTGCCCCTACTATCGGAGAGTTAAATAAATGAACAAAAGTGTGAAATATCTCCACAAAAGCCTGAACTCGACAGCAATGCACAAAGAAAAAACAAGCAGGAACAACAGCGAAACAGACGGTAGATGAAGTGTGTTCAGTTTTTTTAGACATTGAGTTTTTGTAAAAAGCTACAAGCCAAAAATATTTACTCCCATGGGGCTCTGAAAATGTAACACTATATATCACTGTACATCAAAACTGTGATTAATTGCAGTACTTGTATAAATCTATCAAGTGTTGGTCAGTATGTGGAACTACAAAACAGCTGTTGACTTAAAAACAGCCAAAGAAACTGCCCCCAACCACACAAAGGTTATTAATAATGCAGTAAATGTTCTTATGGTGTGTTTAAAGGCATAATATACAGCTGCCTTAAAATGATTCATGTGTCCATTACTGAAGTATGACTCATGATACCGTAATAGAGCGAATAAAGCACAACAGTATGAATAAGTGATGTTGCTCACTTTTGATGGCCCAAAGGACCTTTATGGTTTTTGATAGTTTTTCGGTTTAGAAACATTTCTTTTGGAATTTTGATTTTATAAAGATTTAAAGCAAATATTTTCTCTATTTTTTGTGCCAGATTTTATATCCATACCCTGATTCTTGCCCTATGACAGCTGTGATAGGCTCCTGCCTACTCCACCCCACTGCACCCCACCCCACCGCAAACAGGATAAGCGGAAGAGAATGGATGGATGGATGGAATCAAAATTGGGACTTTGGAGTTGTGTTGGGGGGCACTCCATCATAGGGCTAACACAGACAGACAGGAAGCCACACATACTCTCATATCCACACCTATGGTGAATTTAGAATCACCAATTAACCTATGTGTATAAAGTATACCTGCCCACAGAATCAATTTCTTCTATCATCTCCACTACCATGGGCAAGACCAAAGAGCTGTCAAAGGACATCAGAGACAAGACTATAGACCTGCAGAAGGCTGAAATAGGCTTGTTAATGAGCTGAGTTGGGACCAGTTGCCAAGAATACCACTGGTAACACACTATGCTGTAAGGGACTGAAATCTTGCAGTGTCTGCAAGGTTCCCCTGATCAAGAAGATACATGTACAGGCCTGTCTTAAGTTTGCCAGTGAACATCTAAATTATTCAGAGAAGGCTTGGAGGAAAGCGCTGTGATCAGATGCAACCAAAATTGAGCTCTTTGCCATCAATGCAACCTGCTCTGTTTAGAGGAAGAGAAATGCTGAGTAGGACCCAAAAAGCACCACCCCCACAGTCAAGCACAGTGGTGGAAACATTATGCTTTGAGGCTGTTTTTCTGCTAAGGGTACAGGATGACTTCACCACATTGAGAGGCCACTGGACGGAGCCATGTTCTTGAAGGAGAACCTCCTTCCCTCAGCCAGAACACTGAAGATAGGTCTCGGATGGGTCTTCCAACATGACAATGATCCAAAACATACCACCAAGGCATCAAAGGAGTGGCTAAAGAAGCAGCACGTTAAGGTTATGGAGTGACCTGGCCAGTCTCCAGACCTCAATCCTACAGAAAATCTGTGCAGGGAGCTGAAGCTTCGAGATGCCAAGCAGCAGCCAAGAAACTTAAAGGATTTAATTACTGTAAAGAGGAGTGGACCAAAATCCCTCCTGTGTGCAAACCTGGTGACCAACTACAAGAAAACTCTCCCCGCTGTGCTCGCCAACAAGTGTTTCTCAACCAAGTCCTAAGACATGGTTTGCTTGGGGATCAAATACTTATTTCACTCAATGACATGCAAATCAATTTATAACTTTTATGTAATGTGTTTTTCTGGATCTTTGGCAAACTTACAAACTCAGCATGGGATCACATAATTATTTCCCCAGTTTATACTGAACCAGTTAATCCAAATTAAAAGAGCAGCAATTAAAATAAATAAATGAAACCGTCATAGAATGCTGGAACAACATCCATAAACACGGCTAAATAAAATCACGCTACACAAGAAAAAGTCACAATGGATGCTATATTGTTATATTAAAATTTTTTTATTAAAACTATTTCTTGCAGTTGAATTAGACTAGCGTGTTTATAAGGAATCAGCGCATCTTCCCATCAAAGGGTTAAAGTTTCCATTACAAGCTAAACCAATAAATGAAATTAATGATATAAAGACAGAATAAGGAGATGAAAGTTAGAGATCTTTGGTGAGTGTGTAGGGCAGGAGTCCTCAAATCCAGGCCTTGAGGGCCGGTGTCCTGCAGCCTTTTTTCCCCAACACACCTGAGTCAAATATAGAAGTCATTAGCAGGACTCTGGAGAACTTGACTGCATACTGAGGAGGTAATTCAGCCATTTGATTCATGTGTGTTGGATTAAGGACACATCTAAAAGCTACAGGACACCGGCCCTCGAGGCCTGGATTTGAGGATGCCCTGGTTTAAGGGGAATTAGTGTGCGTTGTAGTTGTCCAGCCATCCTGGTGAGGACCAGTTTGTGTTTTAGATGGTTAGGGTAGTGGGATCAGGAAAGCATTATTTTATGGATGTCCAAACAAAGACAGCACACAAATGTGCATTTTCCTCACAGATCTGTTCACGTATCATCTTGGTAGCACCGTTCACAAAGAAAAATCAACACACATAACAGTGACACAATTCAAAGGACACACATGTGACCCAACTTATTTCTTCACAAAACTTGAGGTGCAGTTTAAGTTTCTAACACTCATTTTGTTCTATTTTTACTCCATGGCCTTTAAAAGTAGTCCAATCAGACCTTTCAGTATCTCATCAGTCTCTGTAGTCCATCATCCAGAAATGGCTAATCTGTAGTACCGGCAAATGTCAGCCATAACTCAGTCCAACTTAGAAAATGCCACCCTTTATTCATGAATGTTATGAATTTAATGAGAGCACATGCACAGATGGCTCTTAGTATTCAAACATGACCTTACACCTGGTCACTGGTCGCATACATAGAGACTATGGAGTGATACAACCAAAGGTTAAAGTGTGATTGTTCTAGCTGGGAGATAAAAAAAATGGACGGGCAGCATTATATTGCGAAGACTGACAGTAGCCAAGATGGACAAGTTCCTGGTAAGCAAACGAGGTCAAGACATTTGAGAAACTGACGGTTTCCTCCTCCAGCCCTTCCACATCTTCATCAGTTTTTTGGAGCTGTAGGACACGGTCTTCCACAAGCCTGTCGGGGTGGGGGCAGGAGCACACAGTGCACTGAATATTAACATCCAGATAAAAGAACAGTTTCTACAAATACATAGATTGGAATTTAAAAGGATACCGCTGACATATTTAGTTTGTAAAAATTGAAAGTCTAATTAAAGGTAAGAAGCACAAAATGCTTAAAGGCCATTTGATTAGTTTAAAAAGTGGTGAAAGAAAAAAAAAAACGTATTGGCTTTCTTGCTGCAAGCTTCATCAGCACTCTCATATCTACCCTATCATCTTTGGAGGTGCTGTTCGGCAGGTTATCATCTTTGGAAAGAGCCAATTTGATCAGTTTCCTGTGTCCATCTTCACTTAAACCATATATCTAGCTGTAGTGTATGTACACACACACACACACATTATATTATATATATATATATATATATATATATATATATATATATATATATATATATATATATATATACACACACACACACACACACATATATACATATATACATACACATACATACACAATATATAATTTATATATATATATATATGACATTAAAGTGTCATACTGATCCTATAAGGAATCAGAAGCACTAAAGCAACACAATAGCACAACATATAGTATACAATATAGGCTTTCTTACCAGCTGTAGCAATGCCTTTGATACTCTGTGTTATACTTGGAGGATTTCACAATAGATGAGATACCTGAGGAGGAATAAAAACAAGCTCAAACATGTAATTATAACACACTTAATATCTGATCACTGGAATATGAGTGTGTGACTCATGCTTATAAGAATAAACATTTTTCCAGAATTACAGTGCCTTGCGAAAGTATTCAGCCCCCTTGAACTTTTCAACCTTTTGCCACATTTCAGGCTTCAAACATAAAGATATAAAATTTGAATTTTTTGTGAAGAATCAACAACAAGTGGGACACAATCATGAAGCGGACGGAAATTTATTGGATGCGTCAAATTTTTTTAACAAATAAACTGAAAAGTGGGGCGTGCAATATTATTCGGCCCCCTTGCGTTAATACGTTGTAGCGCCACCTTTTGCTGCAATTACAGGTGCAAGTCTCTTGGGGTATGTCTCTATCAGTTTTGCACATCGAGAGACTGAAATTCTCGCCCATTCTTCCTTGCAAAACAGCTCGAGCTCAGTGAGGTTGGATGGAGAGCGTTTGTGAACAGCAGTCTTCAGCTCTTTCCACAGATTCCTGATTGGATTCAGGTCTGGACTTTGACTTGGCCATTCCAACACCTGGATACGTTTATTTGTGAACCATTCCATTGTAGATTTGGCTTTATGTTTTGGATCATTGTCTTGTTGGAAGATAAATCTCTGTCCCAGTCTCAGGTCTCTTGCAGACTCCAACAGGTTTTCTTCCAGAATGGTCCTGTATTTGGCCCCATCCATCTTCCCATCAATTTTGACCATCTTCCCTGTCCCTGCTGACGAAAAGCAGGCCCAAACCATGATGCTGCCACCACCATGTTTGACAGTGGGGATGGTGTGTTCAGGGTGATGAGCTGTGTTGCTTTTACGCCAAACATATCGTTTTGCATTGTGGCCAAACAGTTCGATTTTGGTTCCATCTGACCAGAGCACCTTCTTCCACATGTTTGGTGTGTCTCCCAGGTGGCTTGTGGCAAACTTTAAACGAGACTTTTTATGGATATCTTTGAGAAATGGCTTTCTTCTTGCCACTCTTCCATAAAGGCCAGATTTGTGCAGTGTACGACTCATTGTTGTCCTATGGACAGACTCTCCCACCTCAGCTGTAGATCTCTGCAGTTCATCCAGAGTGATCATGGGCCTCTTGGCTGCATCTCTGATCAGTCTTCTCCTTGTTTGAGATGAAAGTTTAGAGGGACGGCCGGGTCTTGGTAGATTTGCAGTGGTCTGATACTCCTTCCATTTCAATATGATTGCTTGCACAGTGCTCCTTGAGATGTTTAAAGCTTGGGAAATCTTTTTGTATCCAAATCCGGCTTTAAACTTCTCCACAACAGTATCTCGGACCTGCCTGGTGTGTTCCTTGGTCTTCATGATGCTCTCTGCACTTGGAACAGAACCCTGAGACTATCACAGAGCAGGTGCATTTATACGGAGACTTGATTACACACAGGTGGATTCTATTTATCATCATCAGTCATTTGGGACAACATTGGATCATTCAGAGATCCTCACTGAACTTCTGGAGTCAGTTTGCTGCACTGAAAGTAAAGGGGCCGAATAATATTGCACGCCCCACTTTTCAGTTTTTTATTTGTTAAAAAAGTTTGACACATCCAATGAATTTCATTCCACTTCACGATTGTGTCCCACTTGTTGTTGATTCTTCACAAAAAATTAAAATTTTATATCTTTATGTTTGGAGCCTGAAATGTGGCAAAAGGTTGAAAAGTTCAAGGGGGCCGAATACTTTCGCAAGGCACTGTATTATTGTTTTTGTTGTTTTACACTTTCTCTCAGACTGATATTCTTGCTTAGTGGTGTATTATAGTATTTAATAAAAAACTGTTCATCCATTTATATATTATTTTTGTTTAGAAAAAACAAGAGTGGCCATGAAACCTGGGAACATAAGGTGTCTCTCATTATGCAGATGCTCTACTAAAGAGAACCAATCCCATTTCTTTGTCATCTTTCTCCTGTACCTTGTTGCACAACTGCTCCACAGTCAGGATCTTGAGCCACCTGGAGCAGGACCTCTTCCACATCCCGGTTTTTCCCCGGAGGATCAACCAGCTTTGTGATCTTTTGCTGAAGAGTTCGGGGTAATGCCATCAGCTGAGTAAACTGGCCTTCTGGGCTTTTGTCAGCCTTAAGGAACACAAACAAAAATAAATTAACAGATGTATAGAGTTGGCTAAATATCAACACGTGTAGCACATTGTAATTATTAGGATTCACTGTGTATTTTTTTAATTTTATTTTTGTCATCTCTTAAATATGCTTGTGTAAAATTTCATTAAATAATCTTAGAGTCAGTGGAAATCTCAATTTCCTTCTAATCTCAATAAATATTCGCAACGTGCAAATATTTGACCTCATATTAGATGCAAATATAGATTTAAATGCACTCAGACAATAACAATCAAATTAAAAAAACAGCAGATATGTTCCTGATCACCTGTCATTAGACAAAACCTAAAAGTCACTTCTGCTACTCCAGAATCTTCATTTAGGACTGAAGCTCAACATGAAACACGGGAGTCAGGAAAGCTGATCATCTTCAACTATTTTAATGACAAAGTAAATCAACATTTAATTTTTTTTTTTTAATTGTTGGACTTATGAGTTGTCTGGGATGACTTCAATAGTTAAGAACTAATGGGTTTATGATCTGATCTATACACTGATGCATGGACATTTACACAATGGTGCCAATGGTTACACTGTAACTGGCAGTAACTTCACAAGAAACAGGGCAGTGTGCCAACAAAAGCAGTAAAAATGACTGCTCGCTTGTCACCATGTGTACTTCTCCTATCCACTTGTTATTCCAGGGCAGCATGATGTCTCAGGTATTCAGTGAATAACAGGGAGTGGCTGCAGCAGTTAAAAAATACACCAATTTGATTGCAGATGAATGTGTACTCCTGACATTTATTGAGTAGACAGTTTTTACACATAATACTGTATATAAAATAACAGGGAAGAGTATGGAGAAGTCAACTGAAGTTACACCACTTTGAGTGTGAAAATCTTTTTGCCTATTTCACAGAAATGGCATAATAGCTGGATAATTTCACTTTTTTAAAAAGGCCCAGTGGCACTTTAATTTATCCATACCTTATAAAAGCACACAATGTCCAAACTGAGCCATGCAGCTCAAATATCAGAGACAAGGTGTGTATTCTGCTGATGATTTACCATATCATACCTCAAGTTTTCCTTGGTGAGGTTTGTAGACCACTTGAGGGCAGTCTCTTAGGATGTTACTATACAAAATCCTGAAGTGTTGAATGTTGTCTTTGACAATACTGGCCACCTTAGACTTATCCTCTCCAATCACCATCCTAAAATCCCCTTCAGAAGAGCAGACAAAATTCAAAGAGAAAAAAAAAAACACTTTAGTTTGTGTTATAAAAAATACTTGCTATGATTTTGTTTTGAAAATACAAACATAGTTTTTGGAATATTAAAACATCTTCTGATGCTCAGTTTCCTGTATCAAATTCCCAGCAGTGGTAAAAAAAAAAAAAAAAGTCAATAACACACTCATAATCATTTCCCACTACAACCTGAGTACTACACAGCACTCTCTGTAAGCACACTATTTGCTTTAAGACATTTAAAGTCTCAAGACAAGGATAGCACTATTTACATCATGCCATTTCATTGCATTTCATCAGAAAAATGTCACTAAGTTTAATAAAAAAAAACAGCCCAGTATGTTGAAGCCCTCTGTAAAAGCATAACTGGGAGAATGTGTGTGAAGAAATATTCCAGAAAAAGACCAAAAGAGAAATTCTTATTCAAATCTAAATCTACAACTTGAAAGTTCACTGATAACAGCATTATGACACCTGCCTTGTTTGTCCCAATCTGCTGCCAAAACAGCCCTGACTCATCAAGGTGTGGACTCGATTAGACCCCTAAAGGTATTTGGCACCAAGATGTTAGCAACAGATTAATTAATTCCTGTAAGTTGCGAGGTGGGGCCTTCATGGATCAGGCTTGTTTGTCCAGCACATCCCAGAGATGCTCGATTGGATTGAGATGCAGGTTTCTTCTTGTTAAAGGGAGTTTTTCCTTCCCACTGTTGCCAAGTGCTTGCTCATAGGGGGTCATTTTGACTGTTGGGTTTTCTCTGTAATTTTTGTAGGGTCTTTACCTTACAATATAATGCACCTTGAGGTACATGTTCGTTTGTGTTTGTGATTTGGCGTTATATAAATAAAACTGAATTGAATTGTTCGCGCTTCCACTGATGTACAGGGGTCAGCATGGACACCATGATAGGTCTGCTGCTATGCAGCCCCATATGGAGCCAATTGCGTTGCACTGTGCATTCTGACACTTTTCTGTCAGAGCCAGCACGAACTTTTTACAGCAATTTTAGCTACAGTAGCTCGTCTGTTGGATTACACAACACGGATCAGCCTTCGTTCCCCATGTTTGGAGATGCTCTGAACCAGCTGTGTTGTTTAGCCATCACAATTTGATCCTTGTCAAACTCACTCAAATCCTTACGTTTGCCCATTTTTTCCTGCTTCTAACACATCAACTTTGAGGACAAGATGTTCACTTGCTTCCTAATATATCCCACCCACTAACAGGTGCCATGATGAAGAGATAATCAGTGTTATTCTCTTCACCTGTCAGTGGGCATAATATTATATCTGATAGGTGTAAATATGAAAGTATGTAATTTTCTTAAAGCCCTGCATTGTTATATAAATCTACTTACCAGCATAAGAAAGACCAGCTATCTGCAGGAAAAGGTCTTCCTCAGTGAAGCTCTCTGGCAGCATGAGAAAGGAAGCAGTCACAGCACTCTTCAGATTGGCTACCAGGGCAGCACGGAGCTTTCCGCTCTCTCTCTGCAACAGCAGTTTCACCTACGCACACAAGTGCAGACACATGCAGTACATTAGCATCTAGCCATGCATTTCAGCAAAGCCTGACTCAGTGGGTATTTTTAAATCAGTGGTACCAAATGGAATGCCATTTTAAAAAAAACTGACGACAACACATTACAATAATTATCTACCAACCGGTTTGTGAAGACGCCCAGCTACATACATGGTCTTCCAGTGTATCAGGTCATCAATCAGAGAGTCTGTACTTATCACTCCATATTTGATTATCTGAGGAAGAGAAATATGCAGTTAATTAAAACCATGAAAACCTCTTAAAGTAAATACACATATCAACATGCTTGCATTACGTAAACAAGGTTATATGAGGAGTTTTCCACTTTTACTTAGAGTGGCACACCTTCATGGTGCACAAATTCAGAACAAATGAAAACACTTTCAGGTTTATGAAGATCTAGCCATTTACCCTGCCATCTACAGGTACCAGTGTGTTGTAGTACACTGCAGCCCCGTGATCATTTTGTATGGAGCTGATCTTCGTGGGACCCAGCAGCTTCAGGATGGAGTAGTGTTTGCGATTCTGTAGCAGATTCATGGTGTGCCACGTGACCGGGTCATCCACCGCAAACACAAAATCCAACATGTTCTTCTGCATACATCAGAGGACAACAGAGCATTAAACACTGCAGCACAGCTTCAAACTTTTTTGGTCACCTTCACAGGTATCATAGTGTAATTATATGATTACACTGTGACAATGAAAACTCTGCTGTACAAATTATTCATCTGTGTTTTTACAAAATATGCTAACTGTGGTAATATTGTAAAAATATATTATAAATCATAGAATATTCCATAGTTACACATGTGCAAAAGATGGTGACTAGTGGTCATGTCCCAAAATGGAGTTTATTGTGCTGAAAACAATTTGCTTAAGGTTTTTTTGTTTTTGTTTTGTTTTTTTAAAGAAGACTGTAGGATGATTTGAAGCATTGCAATGCAATCAAGTGCATCTATACCAGGAAAAATAACAATATAATGACATCATTTTGAAGTACCCATCCTAATATAATGAGTCCTTTGGGGCTCAAATAGCCACATTCATGTGAAAATAATGAGACTAGCTTCCAGCATACACATTTTCACCAATAGTTAGATGTCTCAATTTTATAAAGGAATGCTGCTGTACAGTTAACTTACAGAACAAAAAATATTTTACATACAATACTTACAGTGCAGATTTAATGCCACGAGTACTGTTTAGAAATAGCTGCATCTCTTACCTCCATTTGACCTTGGCTGGTCCCATGCTGCTTAAAAACGCCGGACCCGTAGGCAAACGCTAAGCTGATATCCTGAGGAAACTGTGACAGTATCCTCCTGTAAAGCACGCCGGTGTTGTGCAAAGCTGGAAGAGTCATTTTGAACTAGCTGAGACACCTGTCCACCAATGACACGAACTGGTTAGCGGAGAGAGAAGTGAGTAAATAAGGCGTGAGCTGAAAAGTTGGTTTCGTAAAGTATGAGAAACATTTCAAACATATGGGTTCAGTGCCACTAAGCACGGTCACGGCCAGTGGACAGAATTAAAACGACCTGCTTTACCGTTAAACATACACCAAATCAGTTTAGATTAGCGGTGTGTCTCATAGTCCACTAAAATACGCGTCACAGATCCCGCTACGGCCCGTGGGCTGACGGGAAATGAAGTTATTCATATAAGGTAATCAACGAGAGCCGCTAATGTGCCTTTAAACACCCTTAATACACATGTGTTGGATATTTTGCACATATACTTGTATACTAAGGCGCATTACTATAGTTTACTACCTGGAAAACAATTTAAAGACGATTGAACCTCTCTACATTTAGCCAGCAGAGGGCAGTTTTTTTCCATTAAGTTTAGCAGACGAGAATGAGGTCATCCTAATGGTTATGTTGAGTTACTGAGTCTCTGGATGTGAAATACAATAAGCAGTTAAAACATACGTCTTCCTTAAACTTACAGTGCAGAGTTAGACTAATATTTATGTATGAGTTACAGCAATAGGCAAGTGTCGTGCCAAAAAGTGATCTAGTGTTTGCTCATGTTTTTTTTGTCTAATATTGGTAAACAGGATATATAAAATAAATAAATGACCTGCTTTGCAAGTATCTTTATGACTCTGCATTATTGCACTTACTCTGTGTTCCATTTTATAATCAAACCAGTCCTTTTTGCTATATATATATATATATATATATATATATATATATATATATATATATGTTGCAATTTGCCCTCTTGGCCTGACCAAAAAAAGAAAAAGAATGTTGGAAACAAAACAAAACACAGCAGCAAAGTGCTAGTAAAACAATCTAAGGGAGGATGCAGGAGGCAAGACTGA
Source organism: Pterophyllum scalare (assembly GCA_024447675.2). Lineage (NCBI taxonomy): Eukaryota > Metazoa > Chordata > Actinopteri > Cichliformes > Cichlidae > Pterophyllum > Pterophyllum scalare. The sequence goes on along the minus strand of JAMQGT020015410.1, from coordinate 55,377 downwards.
GCAGGGGTGCAGTTAGGGAGGCTAGCCAGGTGGCCAGCGGTGAAGGGACACCTCCGGTGATTTGGGTGTAGGCTGCTGTCAGCAGATGAGACCTTCTGGAGGCCGGCGGCAGCGAACAAGAAAGGACACCTCTGGTGGCCAGCAACAAAGCATATTTTCTGGGGGCTAAAGTCGACAGGAGACCACAAACACAAATTGTGTCAAACCCTTGGATAGTGGCTCGGGCTCTGGACACTCATCATGTGGAGCGGGATCCACTGGCTCAGGCTCTGGACGCTGGAACTGCTCAGCAGGCTTTTGCAGCACTACCTGAGGCTGCGACGGGGCTCTCTGAGAAGACTCAGCAGGGCCCACAGCCGTCTCTCTGTTAATTCCTGAGGTTGAAGCTGGGGCCTGGCTGTCCTCACAAGTACGGGTGCAGGGACAGGCTGAGCCCAAACCACCTCCACCCAAGGAGCAGGTTTGGGTGCAGGGTGCTTGAACATAGCATATACACACATGAGGTAATCTGGAAGAGTGAAGACAGCAACGAAGAACAGGTGAGCTAAAGCTAACTAACAAGACAAGGCAAGCAAAAGTGAACACAAACCACACAATACAAGGGAATGACAAAGTGAAATAGGAAGTAAGTAAACATGGAGTAGTGAATATCGGAGCAGCAGCACAGGTCAGCAGATCACAGCCTCAAGTTATTATGTAACTTATTTCTAAGTAATACTTTTTCCCATGCTGCACTATTGCACACGATCTTAGGGTTCTGCACCTGCCAAATCCCACTTTAACTACTGGCAAAAGGCTGGTTGCACAGGGTGGTGTGCTTCAGTTTCCACTTTCCATAGTGGGATTGTACATTTCTCATCCAGTCCGAGAAACAAGATGGCTTTATTTTACAAAAGGTGCCTTCAAGACCTACCAAAGCTTACATCAGCTAGCAAGCTCAGCTAGATGAGAGAAAAAGTGTTAAAGATCTATGTTCTTATACAAGCTATCCCTGAAGACTTGTGAGGCTGCCTGATCCAGTGTTGATGTTTTAATTATATGTGATTAAGTGAATGCCTATCACAAATAATCCTGGTGCTTGTTTTATAGTTCTGCATTTCTGTCCATTTAACATAGGTATTTGCCTGAGCGAAGCCTATGCAACCCATACAAACATATTTGCATGCTGTCCTCCAAAAAAACAAGGGCACATCACATAAGGTGGATGACATTGCAGGTCAAATGCTGAATGGTTGAAAAGTAACCTGTAACAGGGAATTGACCGTGACAGGGAGAAACATGAAAAAACACCAACGATAAAAATGCAGAGAATTATAGATGGTGGCAGCAGTGACCTACTAACACTCTTTGTATAACTTCACTCTTTCTGTGGCTGGCAAGGACCAACAACCACAGTGTAAAAGAGAAGTGCCTTAAACCTGCATTCTGAAGACCACCAGATGGCAATAACTTCGGATCCTATATAAGTCTATGGGGGGGAAATCTACCTGCTCGATCTTTAACGTCTTGCTGCTGAGTTTATGGGGTTAGTCACTGCACTTTGGGTTCATATTGAATAAAAAGTTCAGTTTATTTTGTAAATATTAGTGATACTATGCTTTAAAATGAAGAACTATCTGTGGTATGAAACTGCATGCTCGTGATCAAACAGTTTTGCTGTCAGACTCACCCCTCCTCATCACATCTGGGTTTGTTTGTTTTGTTTTTTTTGCATCCAAGATGGCGACAGCGGAAATGCTTATCTCAGGGTTTCAAAACGGCAAGAGTAGTTCTCAGACTGGTTGTTTGTGATACTGCCCCCTGGTGACAGTAAACAGCTACAGTAGCAAAACTGCCCGTAGGCTGTGCATAGGACCACTGCAGAACTATGTTCCAGGCACGAACTTGGCTGCTCTACCCCAAGATCTCAGCTGTAGCCTTTTTATCTGATATGGGAGCTACCTTGAGGCTCCCTAAGGCTCCATTCTCATTAGACATCTCCTCTACCATACACACCTGCTGTCATTAGTGTCACACAGAGTTGAATCATGACCAGACAATGTCTGCCCGACAGTCTGCAGTCAGGTCAGGTGCAGTGTGCTCTGCTGGAGCTCCATTAGGTCTTGGTGTTGGTATTCTATACCCGTTCCATAATAGAGCTCCCTTTTTCAGTTTCCTCAGTCCAACAGCGGTGACAACAAAGTCTCCTGACTGAAAGTGTGTTTGTTACATACAGATTTTTCAAATTTCAAGATTTCAATTTTCAAGATTTTTTTCAATGCATGCATGAACTGTACAGCAAACACAGCAATGAAAGTCTGTATTTTTTTGTGAATTTTGTAGAGATCTGGAACTTAATTTCACCATTATCTTCACCTGTGTAAGGATAAATTTTTTCTGGCATGGCTGTGGCTCAGGAGGTAGAGCAGGTAATCTACTAAATTAGAAGACTTGTGGTTCAATCCTTGGCTGCTCCAATCTACATAACAAAGTAGCCTCGGGCAAGATACTGAACCACAAGTTGCTTCTGATGTGTTCACCGGAGTGTGATTGTAAGGTAGACAATACTTGGACGCAGAGTAAAAATTTCTGAGGTTTCTGAGTATAAACACAACGAGCACACATTTTTAAAAAAAGAGCTTATTTATACAACATACTATGTATTGCATAAGTCAGGTAATAAAGGACATATCCAATATGATGCACACACATTTCAACACAAACACACACAAGGCATGTGCAAATACGTGCGCGCACGCCGAGTTATTCAGGTGTCTGAATTGCTGCACAAAATGTGCTGCATACTATGCAGTGTGAAAATTGTGTTAAAAGGGAAATAATTTTTTAAAAGACACAAACTTAAGTCAGCATAAGGTCACACTGTGTTTTTTATTTGCTGAAAGCTTGCAGTTTCCAGCCAGTCAGTCAGCCTTACTGATCAGTTTATACAGTCTGTTGGTGTGAGCTGGACTAATAGGACCGAGGTGCAATAAAACCAGCCTCCATGAAGGTCATAATGCCAAGCTTAAATGAGTATTATATCCCTCACAACAGCAGGACAGTTAATAGACTGCATGAGCTGGAGCATAAATCCATTTACCTTTGAATATCCAGATGTTTCCTTTTTAAAGTAATGGATTTTTCTTTTAATTTAATTTGAATTCAGTATGATTTTAGTTGTTTTTTTTCTTAGTACACCGCTGAAGTGCTAACTTGAAAGAATAGAAAGAAGAATAGAATGGCTGATCTTTGTATGGCATTTAAATTTCATATTGAATGTCACATCTTGTAAAAATGAAAAAATGATAATGTAATTATACAGACAGGATGATGAAGTTTGCTCTCTGATTCTCTGATTGTGCACCAGAGTGTTGTGACTCTAGAGAACAAATTCAATAAAAGCAATTAAAAGTAAATATTGCATTAAATCTCCAGCATGAGAGGCTGCATTTGCCAGCCTGAAAATCCTCAAAATGCTAAAGACCTGCTTTCAGTGTGAGATTCATGTAAAATGCAACTGCTGTGGTAAAAGACCAATGACCAGCGTGGCTACCATCAGTCTTACCCACTACATTAGCTGCTAGTCTTATGGGCCCAATGCTCACGTCTGTCTGACTGAATTAATATTGAATGTAGCTTCATGACACATTGATGTGTCTGCAGCTCATTACAGGACTGTCAAGAGTTGGACAAATATTATCTTTTTTGGTAATTGCTGTGAGTCATCTTTTCAGCCAAATGAATATTCATATGGTTTCTGAATCCTGACTAACAAGGTCTCTCAATGCATTAAAGTGCCCTGTTAAAGGAACGGTGAAGCACCAGAAGGAGTAAAAATTATTTTTCAATGTTTTCAGTTTTGTCACCCAGTACATAAATGTAATATTAATGCTGTTTCCGTATATGCTTTCTGTTGACCTGCAGGGATTCTACTTAAATGCTTTTGTATGACCTTGTGAATATATTATTGCATCAAAATAAGATTCATAAAATGTATTCTTTTTTTTTTTGTATTTCCACAGCCAAACAAACGTTATTAACAGCAATTTAAAAATAATTTATCTAAACACAGATGTCAATTTATAAAACAATGTTAGTATTATTATTTTTATTTTTTTTTACATTTTTTTGACAGAAGAAAAGCAGCAGCATCGAACGGATGGACTGATAATATTCGAGCTGGGTGCCTGAATTAAAATGGTCCTCAAGGCTTTTTATAGGCTTTGAACATGCCTGGATCATCCAGTTACAGACCTATAGGCACAAATATTTGATGGGCCCTATCCAACTTTTGTCTTTCTTCAATAGTCATACATGGAATGATTCTAAATTATTATGGGAGAGCACTTGCCTCAATGAAAAATTATAAGTAGGTGCAGGGAATTATTGGGAGTCCTCTTTAGACAGGTTTTGCTGCACTCCAAGCACCTATAATCTGCTTGTTTTACACAGGAAACACTGTGAAAAAGAATGTAGTTATCGATGCCCAACATTTAAATGACACCTTAAAAGCTTCTCATCCTTGACTGCGTCACAGCAGCTCTCGCTCATATGCTTTACTGTATGCAGTCTGAGAAGATGAACTATAACTCAGAGCTACATCATCAGGCTCAGACTGTTGAGGTGTAACAGACATCTAGATGGGTCTGAATAGCCTGTCTGTCAGGAGGGCCTTGACTGAGGTAAAATATCTCTGCACAGCCATCATTACATCTCCTCGCCACCTTTACTTTAACAGTCCTGAAGCATACTCTCTTGACTCTTTTTCCCATACCTGAAATCAAAATATTGGCACTTACTAGATTGGCATTTACTAGGAACTAACATATTCACGTAATTATAAAAATATTACTTAAGACAGGTACACAACAGAAAGGTGGAAAAAGTCCAATACAGGGAGATGACACAGCCAGACACACCGACATTAAGAAATTTGCCTTTAGGTTTTATTTTTCAGCTATTTAAAATTGAGGACAGCAAACGCTAATCGTTAAGTCATTGCTCACTTACGTTATTTCCCACAGTCTAGCAGTCTTTGCATAATTTAAATGTTACTGTACGTTTCTAGCCTACTCTCACAGGTGATAGGTGTTCTATTAGGAACGCGGGCCCAATAAACCTCCACCCTAAGGTTTCTCATGAAGTATGCAGCCAGGCTTTGCTCATTACCTGCTTATATTCTCATTGTGACCCTACCTCTCAGTTAAAGTAAAGCATGATACAGCTTAAATGAAGCATTGACTATGGCTGAAGCTAATACTCGCCTTACCTGTAAAACACTGATTTATCCAGTGGAAGTCAGTTTCAGCATGAACTGGATTCTTCTTGGCCCGAACTCTCTTTGTTGAGAGCAAAGCTGGGTACCCTTAAAGTTAAAGTACGTATAGGGAAAATGTTGATATCTAAGCTACTCTGTCTAATTAAATCCAAGCAGAGTAGTTATTTTAATCCAAACCACAACATTTCCCTAACCAAGTCTAAATTAAAACACTAAGAGAACCTCTGACATCTGCCTTCCTCAGTGAGTGTAGAAGGCAAACTGAACCACATTTTTAATGTGTTTCAGTTTTTGCAAATCTCTTCCTATACCTAACAAAATAATTTTCCCATTTCAAGTTGTCTAAACCTAACTAAACTACCACTAAAAACAGTATAAAAGAAAGCTCTGAAGGTGAACTCCACTAGCCATTGGCTGGTTTATTCTGACTCAGAGTTGATTAACTCCTTTGTTAAAAAAAATCTTTATGATCACACTGTCTGTTTTCACAGTATTTCTGCAGTGACTGGAATTAAAGTGAGAAATATCTGTCGCTTTATTAATTAGTAGAATAACTAATTAAGAACTAATTAAACCAAATCAATGTTTGCACTGATTGCACATTGATTTTTCCACTGCTAAGTGGTCTTGGTGACGCCCCGTGAATTGCTGTGAAAGTGCCCCGTGATTTAAAACCTCTCCTAGAGATTAAGTTGCAGCATCCATTCAGATGCCACAGGTTTGAAAGATTACATTTGGCAAAGACCCAGACTCCAATTCACTTTGCTGTTAACTGGCTTTCTTTTTTAAAATCTCCATCAGTCTAAATCATAGAAGTACAGATCAAACTGATTGGTTGTAAGGCAAGTAACACACCAGCTTGTTTGACTACGTGTCCGAGCACAAACGCAGACAGAAACATGGACACTGAACGACTAACCAGGAGAATATCTTTCAGCTTTTGCAGGACTGTTGCCATGGAGATTGCAATTGCTTCCCATGCCTGGTGGAACATCAAAAGAAAATGCACCGTCAACTACACAAACAAGCACACGCTTCTGTCGCTGCACTGCTGCTCCAGACCTGCAGAAGAAGAGCAAAACAGATGCTGCTTCTTTTATCTTAACCCGCAGAAGGGTTGCACTGTCACCAGAGTGGGCCAACATCCAGGACTACAGTCAAAAGCAAGTGAAAATGAACCCTCAATTCACATTTGAGGTAAAAAGAGATACCAGTTAGCATCTGTTACACTTTTTATATTAACATTACACTCAAACGACCCACCAGTTATAGACTAAAAACTTTTCAGCTGATTTAAAAAGGAAAAAATGCATCAGTGGTGTAGATCATGTATAAACTCCACTCACTACTCGTGGCAGCTACAGTAACACCTATGTTCATCTTTTGTGTATACAGTAAAACATAAACAGCAATTTTAAAATCTGCAAATGACAAATTAGACATTATTTAATTTTTCATAGTTACTTTTTTTTAGAACATTTCTAGCCTAGAGCACACCTAAATAGATATTAATACATGCCAAGCTGTAACATCTGTGGTGTGCTGAGTTTGATCCAACCCTGAAAAGTCAAACAGAGACTTTCTTGAACAATAAAAAGTGTTTTTATTGTAAATGTATGACTTTCATTGACGTTGCAACCTCCGGGTGTTAAAAATGAACATCATCAAACATTATGACGAATGACAGGTGAAGTGAATAACACTGATTATCTCTTCATCATGGCACCTGTTAGTGGGTGGGATAATTTAGGAAGCAAGTGAACATTTTGTCCTTAAACTTGATGTGTTAGAACCTGGAAAAATGGGCAAGTTCAACTATTTGAGTGAGTTTGACAAGGACCACTTTGTGATGGCTAGACGACTGGGTCAGAGCATCTCCAAAACTGCAGCTCTCGTGGTGTGTTCCTGGTCTGCAGTGGTCAGTATCTATCAGGAGTGGTCCAGTTAAGGAACAGTAGTGAACCTGTGACAGGGTCATGGGCTACCAAGGTGCACTGGTGCACGTGGAGAGGGAAGGTTGGCTCGTGTGGTCTGATCCAACAGATGAGCTACTGTAGCTAATCGCTGAAAACGTTCTGAAAGTTGTCAGCATACACAGTGCATTTGCTGCATACGGGGCTGAATAGTCGCAGACTTATCAGGATGCCCATGCTGAACCCTGTCCACTGCCAAAAGTGCCAGCAATGGGCATGTGAGCATCACGTGGATGGCCGCATGCATGTCTGTCACTTACCTAGGGAAAACATGGTACCAGGATCCACTATGGGATGAAGGCAAGCCGGCAATGAAGGTCTGATGCTTTGGGCATTGTTCTGCTGGGACACCTTGAGTCCTGCCATCCATGTGGATGCTACTTTGACACGCACCGCCTACCTAAGCATCGCTGGAGACCATTACACCCCTTTACGAAAGCAGTATTCCCTGATGGCTGTGGCCTCTTTCAGCAGGAGAATGCACCCTACCACAAAGCAAATATGGTTCAGGAATTGTTTGAGGAGCACAACATAGAGTTTGAGGTGTTGACTGGGCCTCCAAATTCCCCAGATCTCAATTGAGGAGCACTTCTGTGGGATGTGCTGGACAAACAAGTCCAATCCATGAAGGCCCCACCTCGCAACTTGCAGGAGTTTAAGGATCTGTTGCTAACATCTCTGTGCAAGATACCACAGCACACCTTAAGCAGTGTAGTGGAGTCCATGCCTCGATGGATCAGGGCTGCATTAGCTGGTGACTTAAATATGGTCACTTTAAAGTTTGCAGCTCCACGGCTGCTAAGTGTGGAAACCCATCCTGCTAGTAACAGCTACTTTAGTGACTTTTCATACTCACAGTCTCTGCACAAAAAGAAGCATTCCCAAAGGTTAGAGGCTCATTTATAATCCACACTTGTGATATGAAAAGGTAAACTTGCAGTTTACAGCCGCGGCATTCTTTGCAATATGGTTTGTCTTTTAACCATCACCCTCTGCTAAATCTTTCTTTGCCTTGTCTGCTGTTTCCCTGCTGGGATCAAGGTTTTACTGCAGTAATTTACTGCAGCCCAGGGTAAAGTTTTAAGGTCACTGCCTATTCCCTGCTGTGTTATACATGGAGTATTAATGGGGGAAATGAGATCACAGGCCAAGACACCAAAAATATATACTGTGTAGTTTTACTGTGCATAGTATTGTAATTTATACTAAAATAATTTGCATACCTGAAATGTTTACAATGCATGAGTGTTAATTATTTATTATTATTGTGGTGCTTACTGACGCAACATCTCTTCTACTTGTTGCCATGGCAAGTTTGAAGTTTTCATTTTATGGTGTATAAAACATATAACACAACTGCTTGACATTAGAATTAGTCTCTGTAGCACTGCAGCATGCTCTGCAGAGTCATTTTTGATCCTTTTGCGCGTGCGCCAGTGTGTATGTGTGTGTGTTTATACGTGTATGTGTATGTGTAGCTCACAAGCCTAGTTAAATGGTGTTTTGGGGGATTTGCAGCACATATCCGAGTTGTGTGTGGGTGTTTTAATCTTGAATCTCCATCCGTCCACACAGTGCTGTTAAAGTTCATTCAGAGAGATTTTTTTTTTATAATAGCTTGGATAAATCTACTATATTCCCAGAGGGAGAATCAAGGCTAGAATATCCTTTTAATATTTGCTTTTTCTCTGTTTTTTAATTGTTTTAAGAGCATCATATCATCAACTCTCACTTCTTAATGCCTGGAGCACACAGAGGTGACTTCTGTGAAGGTCTGCCATTGTAAAACCATGTGTTGAAACAGGAATAATCTGTAACTTTATAATTGCATAGCCCAATAATAACCATAGATTCCTGGGTTGTGCCCGTTGTGTTTTAATTAACTTGCCAATGCATCTGAGATTACTCCTTGTAAGGAAAACTTCCATTTAGGTTTTATTCTTCAGTATAAGCTTTCTCATTTATTTTAAAGGGCATTAATCAACTGAAAAGAACATTGGTTGATTTAAAATTCAACGGGACAATTAAGTAAAATATCAGAATTTGCAATTATCTGAATGGCTTTTAACACTTAATGAGCCGTACTTGTACAGTGATTTATACACCATGTCATGATCACTTACTGTCAATGCCAGCTGTGCAAAGAACCTAAAAAAATTATGCATTATCTAAATTGAACCTCAGGAGGTTTAATCCCTTCATAATCATCAACACATACTCAAAAATCTACAGCAAATCCGCAAAGCAGTCTATTGTCATGCTTGTGCACACCAGACACACTGACATTCATAATATAATCATTTTTAGGGACGTTAGGATCATTCACTCCAACAGAAATACTGATCTGATGTTGTTGCCTGATGTCCACATGGATAAGGATTGCTTTTTCATTTTTCTTTTTTTTAATCCTCCGCCCAATATAAAGTGAGCATCTGGATGTCTGTCCATGAGGTTTTACCATTCTGGTCTATAGACTCCAAAACCACAAGGAGTTGAGCCATGTAATTTGCCATATGTGTTCCTTACTCTTCAAAGATGTGCAACATGATATTCGTCTGTTCATCTGTCTGTCCGTCCCTCCATCAAGGCATTCTGTCCATGAGGTTTTAAATTTCCAGTCTATCTGCTCAAAAACTACAAGGAATACAGCCATGAAATTTGCCAGTGTGTTTTTTACCCATCAAAGATGTGCAACATGATATTCGTCTTTCTGCCTGTCTGTTGGTCCACCTGGGCATCTGTTTGTGAGGTTTTGCCTTTCAGGTCTATACACTCCAAACAACACAAAGAGTTGAGCCATAAAATTTGGCATATATGCTCTTTACCCTTTAAGGATGTTCGTCTTTTCATTGGTCCGTGCAAAATAGTTTTGCAGAAGGTAATAAGATGTCTGCTGGTGGGCTTTCTGTTATAAAATAGGCCTGTAATTTTATCCAGGCTTCTAAATTTATTTCATATTTTCATTAATAGCGAGAGGACATCCTCATCGATCATGGGTCTTGTTTTCTCACTGAACCAACAGTCATGTCTTTCAAAATACAGACCCCTATGCAGAAGGGGTAAATGTGCTCCTTTGCATCTGTGTTTTGTTCGGATGGTAGCGTGTATGTCCGAGGATGTGCATACACGTGTAATGCATTTACTGTAGTCCACATAGTCATGTGTCTGTTTTCACAAATGAGACATACTGCAGGCGCTGTGGTTTTGCTAAGTCTGCTCATCCTTACTGTGTTTCAGGAACATGGAACAGATCATACTGTCCACATCAAGCTGTAGCAATACTTACTCAAGTCAGTGTTGGGGTGGTTGAGGAATGTTGGAGAACTGTAATTGTTTGGTAGTTAGAGCAAATCATATTCAAAAAAAGATGCCCTAATGGCTGAGAGGTTAGGCTGCATATCATGTGGGCAGTGGTTTCTTTTTTGCCTCTCGGCTGACAGGACCTTTTGCCTCTGTTGCATGTCATTCCCATGCTCTTTTCCCTTCATTTCCTGTTTATCTCTACTGGCCTACAGAAATAAAGCCAAAAACCACTATGTGTCTGTAAATGCTAAGGAAAAAAATAATTAAAGAAACCTATAGCTCCATGAACTTCTGCAGAGCTTTTCTTTGACTTTGTCACCTGCATATTTTATGGACATATTTATTTTATAACGGCTCTTTGGAAATGTGTTATGTGATGTGTGTAAGTGTCATGAAACATGTAGGCCAGCATGAGCTTAGGATGTCGCTACAGTTCACACTGCAGCTCTGTGACTCACTCTGGCTCTCTTCTGGTTCACTAAACACAGCCTCCCTCACTAGGCCTGACTCATCGTGACTTGCTACAAATGCGAATCCTGCATGTTATGCAAAGGAGCTGAAGACAAAGCAATTTATTCTTTTTTTTTTTTACACCAATATACTACATTGTGTTACTTGTCAAATCTGCCCTTGATCGTGACATTTTTTTTATGTAATTAAAAGTGGGGTCACTGTTCTCTGTCATCAGCACTTTTTCAAGAACAGTGCACAGCATATAAATTTGGATGCGCCCTAGAAGTACTTCTCTTTAACTGAACATAAGGGGAAAATAAAAGAGGAGTGCTGGTGGTTGATGAAAATTGGTTGTATAACGTGTAGTAATCTAAACCGCACCGCACCATGTGAGTGGCTTAGATCGCAGCTGAAAAATCAAGCTTTCAGTTCCACAAATGTTGAGGAATACATTTCCATCAATTGAGATTCTTTCAGTGCTAAACTGTGCTGAAAACAAACGCTTCCCGAAATCTCAGTTGCTGACATGTAATGAGTGGTTAGACATGATGAATGGGTTGGGTAGTGGGCTAAATTGGTGAGACTGCGGTCCATTCTTTAAGAAATATTTTCCCACTGAAGATGGAGATGAAAGTACTCTACTGTAGGTCTGTATTTTTCTTCTACTGCAGTCTTTTAACGCCACGCTGTTCTCCCTAATGTGGCTCAGACATGTGTGGGATTTTCTTCCCGCATGAATAATCTTTCTCCCTCTTTGTCCTGTCATCTTCAGGCTGTTTTTTTTTCTTTTTCTTTTTTGGAAATAAAGCTTACAGGAGCAAACAGTGCAGACGCAGACTGCTGCTGCTGCCGACGGCTTTCAGGAATCGTGCTCTTCTCATGGCCTGAAATACTGAATATATAATGAATCCAGACATAGGCTGGAGATAGTTGTTTAGTAACAAGAAGCGTATGACTCAGTTGTATGCGTGTATGAATTTGTGAATGTGGTATCCATTTGTTTACACCCTTTATCAATGTTGCAGAGAAAATTGAGATGTGATTCACAGTATAACCAGATGTAGTCACCACAGAAATGTACCATTTATTGCCCTTTGATAGCTGCTGTTTTACATGCTGATGCTCCATTGCCCTCAAGTAAAATCTGGAAAATTTTACTGCAGAAAATATACTTGCATATCATATTACAGAGATCAAAGCAAAGTGCACTTAAAAATCATACTTACATCAATGCCAATACCACCATTAAAAATATATAAATTTGTTAATAAAGTCTAAGAAATATAGATGCATTTTTGCTCTTATCCTTTTGTCCTTTCTTCTGTTGTTGTGTTGCCCTCTAAAAGTCAGGTCAGTTTTATTCAGCACATATCTCAAATTCACCTTAAGGGGCTTTACAGTATGTACAGAACATGATACCCTCCTTACACCCTTGATTCATAAAAAAATCTGGGGAAAAAAAATCATATCTACCACGATGACTGGAACTAGCACAGACAAAACACACACACACAAAACAGAGAGAGACAAGGACAACATGGAAGCCCAAGACAGAAAGACAATAGATTTCTTCACCAATGTATTTGAAATTGCAAATCATCCCTGCCATTTGTTCTGCCGCATGCTTTCAGTGGTAGAATACTGGCACAAATGTCATCTTAGAGGGGGGTTTTGTTTTCTATCATATGAGAATTTATCTGCTATAGTAATGTATCAGCATGGTCACATTTGGCGGTGGAGGAAAAGAATCGGGGAAGACATATTGCACAAACAGTAGAAAGATGGATGGATGGCAGGAGATGAAGGTGGGGCTTGCAGAGGAGGATGGATGGCGTTTCCATCTCTGAACTCCACCTTATGCACGCTTGCAGGAAACCCCTTCCACTGGTTGCACACGGCACACAGCACTACAAGGCTGCAGCACGACACATAAACGTAGTCTGTGATGTAGGAGGATGATGACGGGGGGGAGGAGGTTTAGAAGGAGGAGGCGAGGGGGATTGGGGGGAAGAGACAGCCAGTGAGCACACTGAGTGAGAGAGTGAGTGAGGGAGGGAGAGGAAAAGGGCAGAGAGAGTATGAGCGAGTGAAAGGGTGAGATAAGCAGAGAGAGCAGCATCTCTTGAGTGCATTCAGCTTGCAGCAGCACAGCAGGCAGGGAGGCAGAGTAGAGGGAGAGAGCACCAGCACCTCACCAAAGGGGGCGACACCACACCACACCTCTCTCTCTCTCTCTCTGCGCGCTCTCTCTCTCACACACACTCACACGTCACACACACGCATTTGTGAGGAGGCGTGAGGCTCAGCAGGAGGAACACCACATACACGCGCGCTGTTTCGCTGGCTTAGCTGCACTTTGGAGAGCTGTCTCTTGAAGACTGGACCAGAGCTGTATCCATTGCTTCATCCATCCTTTCCTTCCTTCCTTCATCCTTCATCTCTCCAACACAGAGGCAGCTCTCTGACACACATCCCTCGATCATTTGGACTGATTTGCTTCCTGTCATTCATCTAACCGTTGATCCAGTCCGCCTCTGCTTGTACCCCATTCAGGCCTGAAATCAAAGGAGAAACTAACTGACCGACTGAGAGACCCACCATTCAACTGCAGTCATGAACTTCCTCAGACGCCGTCTCTCTGACAGCAGCTTCATGTCCAACCTGCCCAATGGCTACATGACAGACCTCCAGAGGCCTGACCCACCTGCTCCTCCTCCCCCCACTGCCTCCTCCCCTCCCCAGCAGGGTGCAGCGCCTGCTCCTGCCCTATCCCCAACCAAAGCTCCGGGACCAACCCAGGTGCCAGCCAGCTCCCCTGTAGCTCAGGAGCGGCGTCCTACCCAGCTGGCTCAGCAGCCCCAACAGGCCCAGTCCTCTTCCAGTGGTTCCTCTGGCTTCTTCAGCTCCTTCAGCTCCATCACCAATGTGGTCAAACAGACAGCCGCATCAGCTGCTGGGTTTGTGGAGCAGTCGGCTCCCTCTCCATCCCTGTCCAAGAAGTTCAAGATTCTGTTGGTAATTGATGAGCCCCAGCATGAGTGGTAAGTGTTCATTGGGCTGATGGGCAGAGGGCTTTCCAAATGGCTGATGAGAAGTGGAAGCTGTCAGTGGTTGTGTTGAGTGTTACTGCTGACTGAAACTTGAATCTTATTGACCTGTGAGAAACAGCCACACTGCGTCTGTGTTTTGGGAAAGCTCTTCAGTTTGGTGAAATAAAAATATTTGCTTCATCATTAGCCAGCAAGAACATGATTTACTGTTAAAAAAAAGCCAATTTAAGTGTGGGTGCATTGGCTTTATACTGACTGGCACTAATCAAAATAAACGATTTATATGTTCCAGTAAAGTAGCTACGCACACACAGTTTTGTGTAGTTTTGTGTGCATCTTCACATTGAAATGAACTTTGTTTCCTTGCTGAAGCTGCTCCCAAAATAGAAACAGGTCTGCTAATCCAAACAGACAAGTCAGATTTTCTCTTGTGTTTGGATTCATACATTCCACCTGCCAGCAGCGTTACCTGTCTCTGTTCTTGTGTTTTCATCTATCTTTGCAGCATTGTTTGTATAGATATGCTTATGGAATGTGTGTGTATTAGACAGCTCTGAGTAAGTGTTGCCATTCCTTGACAGCACAGGTTGGCTAACAGGAGATAATCCTTGTGCTATGAACTTGTACATCATACAGTGTCATGTAGCCCTGAATAAAACGTCATTTTCTGTAAGTGAAATGGAAACCGTAGGCTATGTAATAATGTTATTATCCCACTATCACTGCTTTCTGCCTCTGCAGCCCACACCTTTAAGCTATAAATGATTTTTTAAGTGGATGTTTATGATGGATTTTACAGCTGTTCAGCACTGTCGTTATCAAGGTGTAGTTTAATCTTGTCAACCTCGAGTTCTAAAGTGGCAGCCTCCTGAGACACTTGTGACCTTTTCAATTTAATGGATACCCTGCAGTGCTGTCATTTAGCAATTATTAGTTAGTAAGATAAAACTGAATGTGATACCTGAGTGATCGGTTGGAAGCTCCCAAACAAGGAAATGAATGGACTTTGATTTTTAGTGGTTCAAGTAAATAATATATTGGCTCATTTTACCCATTGTGTACAAGAAGGCCTGAAATATTTAAATTTTTTAACATCTACAAACACAGTCTATCAATAAGAACTGTGTGATAAAGTCCAAAAGTAAAGAGAAAAGAAGAAAATATCCCCAACACCATGACGCTACCAGCAGCCTGAACCATTGATGCAAAGCAGGATGGATCAATTCTTTCATGTTGTTTATATCAAATTCTGACCCTACCATTTGATTGAGACCCATGTGGCGGTGCGCTGGTTTAGATCACCAGGTTGAGCAGGTTTCCCATATGCCATAAAGTTATTGCAGAGGCCCAAGTTCAAATCTGCCTCAGGTTGTTTACTGTGCCCCTGCTCTCTCCAAATCCTCCTCTCAACTGTCCTGTCATTATAAAGATTAAAAAGCCCCAAAAAATCCTTTAAAAAAACTCAGCTGTAGCCTCAGTTTCCTGATCTTAGGAGCGGCACCCAGTGTGGTCTTTTGGTGGTGTGGCCCATCTGCTTCAAGGTTTGACGTGCTGTGTGTGCATTCAGAGATGCTCTTCTGCATACCTTGGTTGTGATGAGTGGTTGTTTGAGTTACTTCCTATCAGCTCAAAGCAGTTTGGCCATTCTTCTCTGACATCAATCATCCAGAGACCTGCCACTCAATGGATGTTCCCTCTATTTTGGAGCATTCTCTGTAAATCCTAGAGATGGCTGTGTGAGAAAATCCCAGTAGACTAGCAGTTTCTGAAATACTCAGACTGGCTCATCTGTCACCAACAACCATTCCACGTTTAAAGTCTGATGCTCAGTTTGAACTTTAGCAGGACATCTAGACCAAGTCTATATGCCTAAATGCAGTGACTTACTGCCATCTGATTGACTGAATAGTTATGTGTGTTAACAAGCAAGTGTCCTGTGAGTGTATTTAAACATAGCATATATCATGGTATATAGCCCAATTTTTTTAAAATTATATCTGTAATGCATTTTTGAATGCGGTCTAGCTAGACTTGTGATTAGGTAAGTGTGAATTAAGTATACTAGCAGCTAAAAATGGACTAAAAAATAGTTTCCAGTGTTTCCAACACTGTCAGCACAAGGTTATCTTCATAAGGGTGCAACATACATGTGTAGATGCATACATGAGAATTGAAGTTCTCTGCATGCTGTTTGAATGTGACAGGCTCTATGTTATGGTAATGCTGTAGCTCATACTGTGACTGTTTTGGTGGCTTATGTTTGGATGGCTGCTACCCATGATTTGGTAATCTGAATGTGAGCCACTGCTGCCTTAATTCATAGGAGATATTTGAATATGTGTGGCTCGTTCATATAATCCAGTCGCTTTCAAATGTGCAAAGCCTAAACAGAATGTCTCGATTTATAATGCACTTGAATTGTTATCTGTCACATCAGACTGTTCATGAAAAATGTGGATTTAGCACACGAGCAAGTGCTGACCACATCGTCTGAAGATATTTCTGTTGTTGCTGAAATTGCTACAAATAATATACTCTGGATTTGCAAAATCTCTTTTATGGTTTATGGTTACTCTATATTGATGATACACTTTTTGTGGATACTGCGTTTGCCTTGGCTCACACAAACGTTTTTAAATCCTGTAATACAAAATTAGTCGCAGGTCTCGGGCATCTTTGGTGATGCCAAGAAAGTAATGTGATTCAAGGCAAAAACGATGTAATGGAATGAATTAGCAATTTCACTTGCATAATTTCAATGGCCTTTTCATTTTGTTTGTACACACTCTTTCATTCAGAGAACTCAGATTAAATATTCATGTTTATTCATTGGGAGGGATGGGTAGGCTGAGCTTTGCTTTAGGCATCTGGACTAGAGGGGCATTCTCCTAGACATTATTGATTATCCATCAACAAAGAGCAGGCTTGAGGCTCTTAGTGATATACACTGAAAAACAGAAACTAAAAACTGAAATACTGCCTCTAAAATGAACCTGAATGCCAGTCATCAGACATGAGAGGAAGCACTTTTTTTGTTTGTTTGTTTTGTGTGTACCAACAATCAGTACATTCAAAAATAAACATTTTTTGGTTTTTCACGATGGGCCTGAATTTGACCTTATGATACTCCTCATTATGAGATTTTCCTCTTATTTTAAATAAAGCCACAAACCTTCTGCACATTTTTGATGTCTCAAATTTTTATAACTTTGTAGAAAAAAATCATTTTTGCATTGATTTGGCAGACACATTTATCAAGCAAGAGAGATGAGCACTGACTCTTTATCTTTAGAGTAAAATATGTTTACACATGTGGATAAATACATTACATCAATAAATACATGCCTAGAGTATATATGTAGAAGTATATAACCAGCAGCAATCTCTGAGGCTTAAAAGGAGTTCTAGCAGTGCTACAAAATTGGACCTGGGCCCACTGGATCCTTATATTAAGCCTGTTGTAAACAACCTCGGTGTGAAAATGGACTGTGACTTAAAACTGGAGAAACAGAAAAATTCTGTTGTGAAATCAGGTTTCTACCAACCAAGGCTTCTTTCTAAGGTCAAGCACTTCTTATCTTTTAACAATTTTGAGAGAGCTATACTCGCTTTTATTTCAACTCGACTTGACTCGACCTGTGATGCCCTTTACGGTGGTGTAAGTCAGACCTCCCTTTCACGCCTTCGATTGGTCCAAAATGCTGCCGCTCACCTTCTTGCCTGAACTCGCAAAACAGAACATATCTCCCCTGTTCTGGCCTCCCTTTACTGGTTTTCTGTGCAATTTAGGAATGATTTTAAGATTTTATTGTATGTTTTTAAATCCCTTAATGGATTGGCTCCATCACATCTTGCTGATCTCTTAACACCTTATGCTCCCTCAAGGTCAATGAGATCTGCCGACCAGCTGTTTCTCAGTGTTCCAAAAACTAGACTTAAGAACAGGGGGGAATCAGCTTTCTGAGGTACAGCCCTGGAACTATGGAATGAGCTGCCCCCTCATGTTAGTTAGCAGGTTAGCAAACTCATTTTTAGTCTTTGGTTTTCAGCCTAGAGTGAGAGACAGTGAGAGTGTTGTATTATCTTTTGTATTTTTGTGATTTCTTGGATATATTTATTGATGGTGTGTGTGTGTGTGTGTGTGTGTGTCTGTGTGTATGTGTGTGTGTATGTGTGGTGTATTTATTTATTTTATTGTGTTATCCTTTGTTTCATGTCCAACACTTTGGTCAACCCTGTTGTTTTAAATGTGCTTTATAAATAAATTTAAATTGGATAGGAAAATGAACCCAATGTGGGAGTGCTAAAAATGCCATCCATCCATCCACCCACCCATCCATCCATCCATCCATCCATCCATCCATCCATCCTCTTCTGCTTATCCAGAAGGGTCCTCAAATGGCTGACATTATACATGTCAGGCCACATAAAATCATAGACCGGAGTTGCTGAGTGCTGAGGGGGCATAGTCACCTTAATAACTGCAGAGTTTCTAAACCTCTTCTGGGATTAATATCAGCAAAAAAATTGTGTGCCCGGAGCTTCACGGCATGGGTTTCCATGGCCAAGTAGCTTATGTTTAGGTTTAATGTGTAGGTAGCCCAGTGCTTTTGTCATATATGCGTGCAATCACACACACAACACAGAAGCATTATAAAAATGTCCTCCTCAAAAGTAATGCCTTAAACGTATAGGTAGTAGATTCTAGATTTTAACAGCCCTAACACAAAAGCCTAATAATCCCTTCTGGTTATGAAACCAAACCTCAGAACAGTGAGAAGTGACTGATTGGATGATCTTAGACCATGTTCAGGATCGTAGAATGTTAAGAGATCCATTATATATTTTATGACAATTTGATGAGTTCTTTAACCCCAAGGTCCTAGACTAATTAAAGAGTAATAGTGATGCAATAATAAGGCCAAGATGTGCAAATTTGGATTCTATAAGTAAGATATACCCAAAATACAATAGTTGTTTTTGTCATTATTACAGGGCCAAAGTTCAACAGGATTTAAGTACTATAAAACAAATGCTGCATTAATTTTAGTCAGAGTAGAACTAGGCTGCCTCGCCACTGAATGTGTCCATTATGTAACCTTCTCAAAACGGCAGGAGGTTGCATTTTAATAACAGATATGACCTGGTTCTAGAATAGGGGTAAAACCAATTCATAAATGAATGTTTAAATCAATTCTAAACAGTACAGAAAAATTAATACAGAGGTAATTCACTTCTGCTGTGCCAAGGTAAAAACAACAACAGCAGCAAAGAAGGCATGAAAAAGATGCTATGTTATTCAATGTTATGGTAGAAATTTGGATTTTTGGTAAATACACCGAACTGAATTTATTATATAAGTGTCACTGACTGCCAATTACTCGTCTTCTAAGAGTCTAACAGAAACAAAGTCCATTTTACAGCCACATCCATGAATTACAAGAAATGTAATGAATAAAATGGGCATACAATAAGCACTGGCCACTTCCACCTGTCAATTGGAATTAATTGTCATTAAAACATCCTTATAAACACTTATCATTATTAATATACCTTGAGTGAATGATAGTAATAAAATGGGCCTTGGACTTTTTCTTGCTCTATTCTTTTAGTTCTCCATACTTTGATTATTTAGTTCCATAAGTTATAATTCTTTGCATCAAACTTTGCATCTTGAAAGCATTAAGATTAGCATTACATATTCATCTGGCCCGCCCAGCAAACTAATCCAACCTAAACATGCACACGCAGATGTTTGCAGCTCCAAATAGCACTTGCATGCCCTTTTAACTGCTGACTGGCTGATGTACAAGCAACCACTGGGATCATGACTGTCTCTGCACATTCTCCATGTTCTCATATATTGACTGTGCTACAATGATCAGTTTCTCTGACAGTGCCTCAAAAGGTAGCCACAATGGGAGTCCAACACTGAAGCAACAAAACGAAAGAGTGAGTGTATTTTCAGGCAAATCTGGATCTGGCTCTGTGTTTGAGTAGACTCTTCTAGTCCTTATGTAACAGACCCAAGCCGGTGAGATGGATGAAGAAAGGGACAGTGTCCTCCAGGCCCTTTCAAGGTGATATCAGCACCAGGGGGGTGATAAACGAAGGGAGAGGGAGGAGATTTGGGGATCTCCTTTTCATCACTTTCTCTGGATTTCTGTGCTCTTTACTGTTTGTCCGGTCTTCTTTCTTTTGTGGGTTTTTCCTCTGTCTCTTTCCTCTTTGCTGCCTCTCTCTGCCTTTTATCATGACAGGCACTCTGTGTTTGGCTCCAGAGAAAGTGCTCCAGGTTCACAATGTGATAAAGTAATGAGAAGAGACGTGGTGATTCAGCAGTTTCAGCCCAAAGGCCACATCTGCTCTCTTTCCTTTGCTCTCTGTATCTGTC
This sequence comes from Pterophyllum scalare, assembly GCA_024447675.2. Classification (NCBI taxonomy): domain Eukaryota; kingdom Metazoa; phylum Chordata; class Actinopteri; order Cichliformes; family Cichlidae; genus Pterophyllum; species Pterophyllum scalare. The sequence goes on along the minus strand of JAMQGT020015410.1, from coordinate 34,947 downwards.
TGCATCTCTCACTCCCTCTTTTGCGCTCCCTTTTTCCATCTCTCCGTTTATCTACTGAATACGTCCTCTGCAGTTTCTGCCAGAGTGCCAGTGAGTATATTCACAACCTATATTGCATAAGTGCCCATCAGAGCAGATTAGCTTGGATTGTTGAATTTTTGAAATGACTCATGGTGGATGGTTTTGTTGGTCTGACTGCAGGTTGATGGTGAATGACTGCATGTTGATTGCCTAACAGATTTAGCTTGAGTTTTAACTGGTTGGTGTTTGAAAGAATAATTTTGACATTTGAACTTGCTTCACTGAAGCAAAGGGTGAATAAGCAATTTTTACTCAAATGCAAAAACTAGACTAGAGCAACACTAAAAGTGAAACCCTGCTTTGAGCTAAATGCTCAAAATGCTAAAAAGAAGTGTGTATATATATATATATATATATATATATATATATATATATATTATTCTTTTCATGTTTACCATCCCAGTTTAGCATGTAACGAGCATTTTGGTTATTCTAGAGTTGGTAGTCTACTACTACCTACACTTTACCAGTCGATTGGTCTTCCATACTGGGGGTATGCATGTCTTCTCTAGATAAACTAAATCAGCTACAGCGACTCAGGTGAGCTCTACCAGACAGCGTCTATAGCCTCAGTGAATTATAAATAGATATATAAAATGAGTATTCACAGCACATACAGTATATCATGCTCAATCATTTTAACTTTGCTTATTTAAACTGAATATTTAACAACATATTCTGACCCACTTTGCCATTTTGGTTTGAGGTGAGGTTTCTTAACCAGTTTTATCTGCGTGTATCTTCTGCAACAGAGATGCTGGTTATAAAACTATTATTAGTCCAAACATTTCCAAATATACCATTTAGAACAGGTTAACATTCATATTTGGTTTGACTGAATGTGATGGGAATTCCATTACTTTTATACTGACAAAAACAACTGAACAGTTAACACTGTGACCACAGCCCTACCAGTTAATTTTATCATGCAACTAAACACCAGAGATGCAAAGCAGTAGACCAGAAATTGAGTTTAAGTGTTCTACAAGGAGTAGAAAGACTGATGACTTTAAAGAAAGCAATTTCTTCCTTTGTATGCTGTTTCTATAAATCATGAAACATTGTTACCCACTGGTAAACATGCACTAGTAACATTAATTTATCTTATACCTTCGAACTTAAGCATATTATTTTTTTGTTGTTGTTGTCTCCATCCCGTAGGAGCAATTTAAGAACAAGAAGAGCCAAAGCTAGAGAGCATGGGGTGGTGGTGATGCAAACTCTGGCAAGGCTTCAAGGAAGACATGTTTTCTTTTTACCCTATACTATGAAATATAAGCTGCATAAATAACCCAGCCTTATATTATTACTGTGTCAATGAATGTCACCAACTCCATATCACCAACTCTGTGGCAATTTATACTCATTCAGGAGATATTAAGACTGGATCAAAACAGTGGCTCAGCATACCAATGGACCAACAGTAGCACTCCAAAACAGCATCACAATTTTTTGTGGTTATTTATTGTAGAAAGTGTACTGTTTTGATCGCCTTGCTTAGATTTTTCTTATGTTTTGCTATGATGACACTGACCTGATTTTCACCATTAACTGCTGTGGAATATGCATTCTGGGTGCTCGCACTGATACACTGCTGCTAGTGGAGACGGAAGTACACAGTGAGAGCAGGTGGGGAGGTGGGAGTCTTGTATATATCCATCAGCATCACACACACATATACATGCAGACACACTAACAAGAACCTGGATTTGCTGTTTCTATTTTTTTTTCCTAATTTAGCATGATGAAAAAAGTGTTTTCCCACAGAATTTAGCATGTTTTGGTGTTATACTCTTTCTTGTTCTGATTGAGTTTACCCCAGTGGGTTGAGATTAAAATAGTTTATTGTTGAAAGTTGTTAAATACAACACTTCCCTTGTAGACCAAGTATGCCTTTTCACATCACATCCACTTACAGAACAATACATATGCAATGCACAGCAATAGGGTGCTTGCATTTTTTTGACCAGTTGTGATTTGACTTTGTGGCAGTGATTAGGAATTATAGGTGGCATTGTGGCTCTTAGCTCCAGGCTGCATTTCCAAGCAGACAGGCTGAGAACTGACCTTATTACAGCCAATGGCAATGTCATGTTGACTTTACAGGGTGCTTCTGGAATCAACCCCCTGTACATGTATGTCTTGTACCTCTAAGCTGGTGGCCTTGTGAGTGCCACAGAGGAGACTGAAACCACTCCAAAATAAAATGTGTCATTGTACCTTTTTTAATAGGAAGTGGTCACTTTTCAAGTTAACAACTTGAGTATAGTATTGAAGTGTACTATATTGCCAAAAGTATTCACTCACCCATCAACATCATTGACTTCAGGTGTTCCAATCACTGCCATGGCCACAGGTGTATAAAACCAAGCACCTAGGCATGCAGAGTGCTTCTACAAACATTTGTGAAAGAATGGGTCACTCTCTGGAGCTCAATCAATACCGTGATAGGATGCTCAGCAGTCGCGTGCAATTTCTTCTCTACAAAATATTCCACAGTCAACTGTTTGTGGTTGACCGTTGGATGTAGTGGTGTAAAGCATGTCACTAATGGATTCTAGAGCAGTAGATGTATTCTCTGGAGTGACCAATAGTGCTTCTCCATCTGGCAGTCCAATTGAGGCTGGGCCCCTTAGTTCCAGTGAAAGGAATTCTTAATGCTTCAGCATAGCAAGATATTTTGGACAATTTCATGTTCCCAGCTTTGTAGGAACAGTTTGGGGATGGCCCCTTCCTGTTCCAACATGACTGCGCACCAGTGCACAAAGCAAGGTCCATAAAGACATGGATGAGTGAGTTTGGTGTGGAAGAACTTGACTGGCCTGCACAGAGTCCTGATCTCAACCCAACAGAACATCTTTGGGTTCAATTAGAGAGGCGACTGTGAGCCAGGCCTTCTTGTCCAACATCAGTGTTTGACCTTGAAAATGCTTTTCTGGAAGAATGGTCAAAAATTCCCATAAACACACTCCTAAACCTTGTGGAATGCTTTCCCAGAAGAGTTGAAGCTGCTATAGCTGCAAAGGGTGGACTAACATATTAAACCCTATGGATAAAGAATGGGATTCATTCAAGTTCACATGTGTGTGAAGACAGATGAGCAAATACTTTTGGCAATATAGTGTGTATCTATATATATATATATATATATATATATATGTATATATATATATATATATATATATATATATATATATATATATATATATATATATATATATATATATATATATATATATATATATATATATATATATATATTTTCAATTTTGAAAGGTTTTGCAGCTGCATTGGCTAAATTTTTTCCCTCCCTTTTTATAAAGTTAAATGTTTAATACAAAGATTAAGGAATTCTCATTTATCTTTTAGTGCTATACGACACATGATTGGGCAGTGCAACACTTTGCACAGTTATGTTGCAAGCCAAGTTTACCTTTTTTGTTGCATGCAGTATACTACCAGTGCCAATCAAACCAATGAAAAGTAATTTTGTCACATGGGGCTATTGTTATCATGGCTCTGAGTCTAGGACCCAGTGTTTTTGAGTTTTATGAACTCTGGAGTTTTGGTTGCCTTATTTTTCTGTGATCCCTGGTTTTGCGTTCTTATTCCTTGTTTCCATTTAAATATGTTTGATCATGTTCTTTTTGCATCTAACCTACAGAAAGCCTAATTATATAGTGACAGACAAAGTGGAAAAATGTAAGTAAGGTGGGAAGCTACTGTATTTTAGACATCACTGAGAAGAGATAATAAGAAAAGGCTTAATTCAGTCTATGCTGTTCTTCACTTTGGGAGATTTACAGTATATGTTTAGACAACAAATCATACCCTTTCTTTTGTTGTGTTTGTCCATCGAGATCATGTACTCATATGCCATAGAATTAAGCAGTTTTTAATTGTGCAGCATTTAATACTTAGCTTACATATTACATATTGTCTTAGTGAGAAATGCCTAAACAAACAGAGATCTTGTGCTTACCCCCATGAGACCCAGCTACTTGTGAATACAGATTTGAAGCACTGGCTGTGTCAACACTGGATGACTAATAACTGGCTTTAAGAAGAGCCGTTATCCCTAAGGCCATTTGGGATTAAATATCACAGATCACCCACTAAAGCCCTGCCATGAATGAGGGGAAAGCATTTGGTCCTTTGGCTAATTTGAATGTCACAGGAGGCCAAATGTACCATCTCTGTGTTAGTTAGTGTGCTTGTTCCCCTTTTACTTTTTCATGTCTTTGCCAGTTTTTTACACTCTGAACTTTGGCGGACATTTCTGCAAAGACACTTAGATGAGGACAGCACTTGCTGCCTGTGCTATCTCCATAAATTTACACCTCAAGAAACTGTTAAGCTAAAAGAGCCAAACAGCTTGAGGGGCTTTATTCCAAAAAAATTTAATTTAACTAAAAGACGCAGGCAGCAGTATAGCCTGAATGAATGGTTAAGTGAGTGATGCTAAGACAAAGCCCAGCTGATCCCTTTTTACAACAAGAAACAAAGACATTAACCGGAGACAGAAAGTTTTGACATACTTGTGAAAGGTTTGTTTGAACTTGGCAAACACCCATACATGAAATGACACCCATAAATACACCACTTAAATTTATCCTTGCATATCTTTGGGATTTACTGGTGTTACATAAGGCAGAGAGGAAATAGCTTTCTCTTGGCTGCTGGGTCTCATTGCTTCTCATTCCAGGGAGTTAAATACTGCTGTTTCGACAGAATCTGCTGGCATCACTGAGCTGCAAACAAGGTGTCCTTTGGTGTCAGTGCTGTGACGCACCAGTGTTATCAAAGAGATAATGGTCCTGTTTGAAGTAGTGACATCCTCAAGAAGAGTGTCATATCTGGCATTCAGATGCACTGAAATATCTGCTATAGAAGACCGTACTTATATGTCATTGTAAAAGGTTTACATTTAATATACTGTTTACTTTTAGCTGATTCAAGTAAAGTAGAGTTAGTAGCTTTGTGCTATTATTTAACATTTCTGCATTATTAACCAAAAGCAGAATTACTGAGGCACTTGGGTCATGGCCTTTTGAGGTTTTATGTAGCTGGGGATGCTGCACTGGACTGACTGACCAACAGCATGACCTTTACTGACTATTTTCGAATGAAACACAATAAAGGGAGAACTGCTACACAATAAGACAAAGAAACTTGACTTGCATTGATTTTGTTGTTAGCATTGCTGTTTGTGTTGACGGCTTCTCCTCTGCAGTAGAGATAAACCTGTTACTATGAAGCTTTCAGATACCTTGGAGGTTCGTTCATGAGACCAATCAGCATCGCAACATCTAGTGAAATAGTCCACTGTTGCTATGACAACAGGTAATCCTCCTCAATAATCTTGAAATTGTGTGGTTCAAAGGAGGGGTTGATATCAAGCAAACAATTACCCTCTACATTTATCTGTTCTGCTTGAGTCGCACAATTAAATGGAACAATTAAGATAGGCAAAATTGAAAAGCTCTTATCTGACATCTTATTTTCTACTGGTTTTCATTCCTTGTCTCTCTTTACATCTCACTTTAACTTTTGCAAACTTTAAACATTTGAGCTTGAAAAACATGTACAGCTTAACTTAGATTTAAGAAGGAATAGTGCAAAAATGGAAATAATTATTGAGTTAATTGATGGAAACCCAAAATCGAGAGACATGTGTGTCTCTCTGACTTTTATTTATTTTACGGTGTCAAAAGGGTTAAAGAAAATGATACTTTGATACATTTCTATTGGGAAAAAAATAAGTCATATGGTCCAATAAATTAAAAAAAAAATTTTAAATGTAAAAATTATTTAAAAATAAATAAAAAATGGTCCCAATCATGTGCAGGGGTCAGAAGGAAGCCATGTAGTCCAGCAGAGGATGATTCTAAAGAAAATGCTCCTGCTTCAGGGGCCAAAGTGCTCAAGTCGATTAAAATTGTTTCTATAAACTGAATGCCCTCAGCTGAACACCAAATTTTTTTACAGAGACAAGATTAGTTTGATCAGGGACTTTACATTGCCCATATACTGTAGGTGAAGATGTGCACTATTGACAGGCAACCTCCCTTCTGGCTTAATATGTTCTGGGCTCCAGCTCACCTCTGTGACCATCCAAACATGTGTAGATAATGGATGGATGGATTATTTAAGAGGCACTGCAGAAAATCATTTCATTGGAAAGCATACATGACCAAATTTTAAGTTTGGTAATGAGATATGTTTTACTTAAACTACTCTCTGTTAATGAATCATGTATTTTATTATTAGTTTTTGGTACTTATGATTTAACCAGAATATATGTACAAATGGTATGTTGCTATTTCCTTCATTTTAAGCTTCAATCATCTCTGTTTTGCTGCATGATGAGATTATACTTTGAGCATAGTAGAAGCCTGTGGTGTACAGGTTGGCAAAAGTAGCTTAGAGCTGCTGTCGTGGTGCTGCACCTTGCTGCTGATTGAAAATATAGAACACAGATGTTGCTTGCAGCCTCAGCTGTTTATAAGGTGGGTTTACTCAAACTTGCTGCTAATAATTGCCTGTTATTTGAATGAATGAAGCATCATGTTGGAAACCATTTTTATGAATGGACTGTGCGCACCTGCTGTGACATCACCAGCTTTCCTGTGCAGAAGTGCAAGAGGGGCAGTTTGTCAGGCTGATTATTCTGAAGCAATATTGTTTGGTGTCTTCTGGGTTTTCTACAGTTCCTCAACACAAAGATAAAGAAAATATTCACTTTACTATCAGAGGTTTATTTCAGATGGTATGGATCATTACACATCAACAAATAACACCCCACAACAACTGAAGACCAAAGCTCCTCGCTCATGCTGAGATTGTTTTCTCAAATTATCCCCATGAGGTAAGGATGAAGACATTTCTCCTGATTGCTCTTTGTTTAATGAAGCAACTCATTATGCAAAGTATGTGTAATTTTTTTTTTTTTTTAGGTCTGTTTTCCTTCAGTTTCACTCTGCTCTATTCATCAATACAGGCGGGGACTGTATTAGGATTATGTAACATTAAATCCAATTGGAAATGTCACTACAGCTCTGCAGAAAATATCAAACTCAATAACTTACAGTTCACATCTTGCATGCATATGTTTGTTAAAACCTCTCTTATTTTTAATTGCAATAGAATTTGTCAGCTCATAATAATCCTTCAGCATGAGCATTTTCTTCACTTTCTTTCTTTTGTAGCCTCTGACTATAGAGTAAACGTGTGTGTGTGTGTGTGTCTGTGTGTGTGTGTGCATGCCTGTATTGCTGAATGTAATGTCTTCTGAAGTCATGGATACACAATTGTGTGTGTGTGTGTGTGTGTGTGTGTGTGTGTGTGTGTGTGTGTGTGTGTGGGAGAGAGTGTTTCTCAGAGAAAGATAGTGAGAGAACAGTGTTAGCGCTTGCTGTGATAATATCAGCAACAGGGGAAAGGGAGCTGTTATATCACCACAAATATTTAACTCATTTCTTGAGTCTAATTACAACTGAACAAACTTAACAATAACATTCAGAGCAGGTTTTAATAATACTGGACTTTTGCACTGGTATTCTGGGTAACAGAACCAATGTTACAAATTGTCTTGTGCCTTGTCAAAACATAGATATTGAACTCTGGGCGACAACTGCAAGTAATTATTTAATATTTATAATTAGTCCAACAAATTTCTAACTTTTATTATATTGAGATAAAGAGCCTGTGTCTAATAGAAGTCATTTAATTGGCAATAACATCACCAACACTGCAGACTGCACACTGCGGGCTGAATTTGGTTGATTTGGCAGTGGAGTTGGGCTGGTCAGTAACTGAAATGGGCCACAAAGTGCTGAATTAAGAAGCACTGTTGAAGGAATAACTGTAGCTGCCAAACCTCTGGAGGCAGTCCAGGCTCCAGTGACTACATCAGTTTCAGAGCTATTGGGTAGAACCTTATCATTTGATCAGTGTCTGCACCTTGAGAAAGAAAAGGAAAAAGCTATGAAGAAGGGATTAATCTGAATTCAAGCATTAGAGTGAGACATGAGGTAGTGATGGAAAGGCAGAGCAAAAGTTAAATAGTTTAAACTGGAACTGATAAAAGGGGGAAAACCAAATGTCTCACAGCTGACCATTGGTGGAGGGTGTCAACCCACTGCTGTCTGTCCTGGCTTGAAATGTAAACTTGCATCTTTTGTTTGAATTTGATATGAAAGATCAAGACACATTTTTAAAAAAAAATTGTTTGAAAGTGTAGTAAAGAGTAAAGTGGCCTGGTTGCCATGAAACCTCAATGAGTGCTCCTCCATTTCTGTTCGCTTCATCTGAAAAAGATGTAGCAGTATATCGTCAAACTTGGAGTGCCTTTCAATTAACTGGAAAGTGCAACTAACAGACAAAGCCAGCCCCATTGTATCCCATTTCAGAGGCCATTTGAACAGCTGATACTGTTTGTGTGGGCTCATTGCCAAAGAGTAAGGCTGGGAATAACTTCTTGTCAACTGTGATGTGTAAATAGCATTTACCTGCTCAAATAAAACATATATATATATATATATATATATATATATATATATATATATATATATATATATATATATATATATATATATATATATATATATATATATATATATATATATATATATATATACATACACCTATATATATATATATATATATATATATATATATATATGTATATATATACACACACACACACACACACACACACATATATATATATATATATATATATATATATATAGGTATATATAAGCAGTGATGATTGTGCAATAACAGCAGCATGAATATGTGCAAGGATTGATGGAGGGAAGGCAGTTCAGCTACACAGCCCCACCAGAGTTCAACAGTCTTACAGCTTCAAGCAAGAAGCTGTTCCTCAGTCTGGTGGTCCTGCTCTTAATGCTCCTCAGCTTCCTGCCTGAGGGGAGTGGAACAAAAAGTGTGTGTGCTGGGTGTGTGGGGTCCTTCAGGGTGCAAGTGGCCCTTTTCCTGCATCTGGCAGTGTAAATGTCAGTGGTGGTGGCGAAGCTGACCCCAGCAGTCCTCTGTACAGCCTTCACCACCCTCTGCAGAGCTTTCTTCTCTGCCACAGAGCAGCTTCTGTGCCACACAATGATGCAGGAGCACAGGACGCTCTCCACTACACATCTCTAGAATGAGGAGAGGACTGAGCGTGCCTCAGCCTACTGAGGAAGTGGAGGCACTGGTGTGCCATCCTGACCAGACTGGAAGTGTTGTTGCCCCAGCTGGGGTCGTTACTCTGGGGTACACCCAAGTACCTGTAGCGAGGGATCACTTTCACCGCAGATCCTCCGATGTGCAGGGGGAGGAGGGGGTTTCTGACTCTTCTGAAGTCCACTATCATTTCCTTTGTTTTTGTCACATTGATGTAGAGATTGTTCTCTCTGCACCAACCCTCCAGGTTTTCTACCTCCTGCCTGTAGCCGTACTCATCGTTGTTAGCGATGCATCCGACCACTGCTGTGTCATCTGCAAATTTCACAATAAGACAGCCTGGGTGTTTTCTGAGCAGTCATATGTGAGCATATATGAGAGGGCTCAGCACACAGCCCTGGGGGAGCCTGTGCTGAAGATGATGGGGGAGGAGGAGACATTGTGGATCCTCACAGATTGCAGCATGTTCATCAGGAAGTCCAGGACCCAGTTGCAGGGGGAGGAGCTCAGTCCAAGTGTGAACAGTTTGTGCTCCAGGTTCTGTGGCACAATGGTGTTGAAGGCTGATGTGAAGTCCACAAAGAGCATACTGACATAGGAGTACTTACACTCCAGGTGCGTGAGCGTGGTTTGAACCACAGAGGAAATGGCATCCTCTGTGGACCTATTCTTCTGGTATGCATATTGGTGTGGGTCCACAGTGACACTGATGGTGTCCTTGATGTGGGCCATAACCAGTCTCTTAAAACACTTCATGACCATCAGGGTGAGAGCTACTGGTCGATAGTCATTCAGGCCTGTCACTGTGGAGCTCCTGGGGACCAGGATGATGGTGGCCGACTTTAAGCAGGTGGGGACAGCTGCTTGTATGATGGAGGAGTTGAAAATGTCAATCAACACCCCCGAGAGTTGGTCTGCACAGTCCCTTAGCACCTGCCCAGGGATGTTGTCTGGGCCAGCAGATTTGCGGGGATTAGTCCTCTGTAGGAGCCTCCACACCTCTGCTGTGGCCACACTGAGGGGCTCTTCTCCAAGTGGTGGGGTAAGTGTAGTGGTGGAGGGGGTGGCATTGTGCATCTCTGGAGTGCACTGGTGCACTTTTATTGAACTGAACTTTCTTGGGACTGAGAAGAGGGTCTGCCTTGGTTTTTGTTTGCAAAAGAGAGGCATTACAACAAAGCACAGGTTGCAGCTGTAACAAACTTGTCTTTGGACACACAGTAAGGAGCCCACTAGCAGTTCTTAGTGGGGTGTTGAAAAAAAGGTGAGCTTGCATGTTACCCATGCCACTTGCCAGAGGAACCTTAGAAAAGCACAAGAAAAAAATTAAGGTCTTTATTGATCACAAAACTGAAGACCATTTTTTAGAACCAGGATCAAGTATTTTCTTTGTTACCTTTGCAGGCAGTGTTTAGTGCAAATTAAATTAGAAGCCACATATGAAGCAGGGACTGCTTGATAACTACTCCAGACAGGAGGAATAAAATTCACTGATATCATATAAACTTATTATAACCTTATGCTGTTGCCGTTGTCTCTGAAGCAAGCAACAACAAATTCAGATAATCTGTAAGAAAAACCACCACAGTGGGAGCTTTGCCCACTGATCATTTTGATATTCAGTCCAAACAATTTCTAATATAACTTAAATAATCCAGATGCTCTTTAGTTTATATGTCAAATGTTCATTGCACTAACCTGGTGAAATTTTTTGAGTCACATTTGTTTTGCTTCTCTGACAAACCACCACATGTCATCATGATTGACTGTGACACTGAAGTAAGGGTTGCTCAACCTATTAAGCAGTGTTTATATAGGATGCCAATGGAACAGTGCAAACAACCTGAAAAAGAAGCTGAATATATGTTGAAACAGGGATTGCTGAACCATCATGCTTCGGTTGGGCTTCTCTTTGAAAGCAGATAAGACTTACTGTATCTGATTCTGTACTGTTTTTAGTAAGGCCTAGTGCTTCCACCAAACCTGACTGTTTTCCAATGACATGCATGGAAGACTGCATTGATTAGGTGGGAAGGTGCCCCCAAGCCAGACTTTCTAAAGGGATAGTAGCAGGTGCCACTAGCCCGAGCTAAGAAAATGTTATTTTTCATCACACCATGGAGGTTGGTTTCCAACTCTCATGCCTTTCAGACTGAAAAATGTTCAATTTTTAGCACATTAGGAGCAATGGCTGGCTTGACAGGGTATGCATTCTATTTAGATGCTGTTGTGGTTTATAGTGGTATTTTAGTGAGGGATCAATCAACCTGGCCAAGGGTGATTTTGCTAAAGCATCAGTGACTTATCTTGTGGAAGTTAAGGTGGACGCCAGTGACAGTGTTTGCATTTAATAAGGAACTGTACAGTTCCTGGATTGTTAATGGTGAGTCTTTCTCACAGACAAAAATTTGTCACAGAGTTTCACAGGGATCTGTGCTGGGACCAGTAATTTTTACATCATGCATATTTCTCTTAGGGAAAAGTAGCAGAAAACACTGCATGAATAGTCATTGCTATGCAGATGATACTCTGTTATATTTAACTCTGAAGCCAGAAGACACTAATCAATTACTTAATTTACAGGCATTTCTTAAAGACATCAGTGCCTGGATGACATGTAATTTTCTACTTCAAAATTTGGACAAAAGAGAGGTTTTTGTACATTGCTGTAAACTCTCAGTAACATGGTGGCTAACCAGATAATTACTCTGCATGGCTTGCCCTTGGGCTGCAGTAAAAAGGCATTTTTAACTAGAATATGTTCTTCTAACTGGATATTTAAAAAAGTGCAGTACCAGTCAACATCTTGTCTCTGAGTGATGCTAAAAAACTAGTTCGTGCATTTGTTTCTTCAAGGGTGGACCGGCTGTAATTCATTTTTATCAGGCTCTTCTAAAAGCTCCTTGAAAATACTTCAATGATGGTACTAACAAGGACTAGCAAGAGAGACCATACTTATCCCATATTCCTCTCTTTATTGGCTCCCTGATAAATCTATAATTTAATTCATAATTCTTTTCCTCAAAATACAAAATCTCGAATAACCAGGCCCACCTCATAGTATCATATTGTCCCAAAAGAGCACTTTACTCTCAGACTGCAGGCTCACTTGTGGTTTCTAGAGTTTCTAAAAGTAGAATATTTTTATTTTTTCAACCAGATGGTGTCTTATTGTTGGTTGATACATACTGATAAAGCGTTTGGAATGACCCACTCCTGGACCCTGAGTGCACAGGGCTTATCGATCTTATTGGTCAAAGAGACAAACTAAATAAAGTGCTTAAGCAACATAAATCACTCACAGTGAACATTGCTGCAATGCACAATAAACAGCACTGATAAGGGCTAAGAAAGTTTGTAGTTAAATTCCTGCTCTTGCTGCATCAATGAGCGTGTATTTAAAAATAAACAGCTGACAGCAAGAATGGAATTGAATGCTTGAATTTAGCTCTCTGTGACAGCTATGGCATCATAATGGAACAGCAGCACATCTGCAGGAGGACAGAATTCTGATCTTGTTTATGTATCTTTCTTTGGAGAGGTAAGACCATTCTGCTGATGGGATAAAACTATTTTTTCTTACCTTTTTTTATTTAGTCTTTTTGTATTGTTCTAAAAATTAAAACGGCTTTCCCAACATAATTTTTAGTAGATTACATTTTCTTTAGTTTAGTTTAAGCCATGCAATTTAACAGGTAAGGTAGGATACAGTCTTTGGCTGATATCATATGATTCAAATTCATGTTTTTCTAGTTTACTTTTATTAAGACAGTTACTGTGCTGTTTTCTGAAATGTCATATTCATATATTAGAAATATTATGTATTATATATTTAATGTGTACAACTCAAGAATTGTAATTTGAACATTAAACAAAGCCAGGTTCAAAAACAAGGTTTCATTTTGTTGGCATATTACAGTGAAAGATTTTAAAGATGGGATTTGGTCTCTCTCTGTGTGTCCTTCCATAGCTCCATGAAAATATTGTCCACATTTTCAGTGTGTTCATATGGAATAAAATATTTTTTCTTTGCCGTTTTATGCATGTAAAAAGATTTAGCCCTTGCAAAGCTTGTGTTATTTTTAGCTGCATTTAGACTGAAACTTTTATGAAACCGGCTATTAGTGACAGAAACTTTTAGGCTGCAAACTGATGCATATTCATGTATCTATAAATACATACCATTTATATAAAGTCGCTGGTGACTGTTGTTGTGATTTGTTTCTATACAGATAAAACTGAATTGAAAATTTGAATTTAATTGATTTGCTGTTTTTATTTCCACACACACTGAAATACTGATATTGTTTGTGTAAGAAAATGCAGCTTTTTTTCTGAATGTGTGCTTAATTCTCTCAAGTTCAGCTTTTCTGGTGGTTTGTTGTTGTCCACTGCGGTGCAATGGCCTTGTTGCAATGAACCAAGGTCCTGTTTTTAATCATAAGAAAGATGTGTTTCTGAATTTTAAGGCCCTCCCTACATTCCCTGTTTGGGTTTGATCTGTATAAAACAAAACTTAAAATTTAAGCAGTTAACTTTTTTCTTTTTTTTTCAACCTTATCACAATATTTAAAGTTTTTGTAAAACATATTTAGCATGGTCCAATCAGGTGACGTGTTCGGTGCATTAATGACTCTTCTTCCTCTTCCACTTCAATTTTTTTTCTCTTTGATTATTTTTTCCCTGCACCTTTAAGAAGAAGAAAAAGAGAGAGGGGAGGGTGAGAGAGAAGCTGGGGAAAAGTGCAGTGACAGAGAGGAAGAGAGAGGTGGTGGTGGTGCTGGTGGTGGTAATGTTCTCATATGTTTTCTTTCTGTGGGAAGTGGCACAGCCCCACCACAGTATAAAAACACACATGCACTGCATGAAAACACCTGACTATGTTCACCCCACCCCCAACACACACACCTAGATACACACAGGACGACAACCCAGCTTTAGACTTGTGAGAGAGGGTCCTATCCTCTCACAGTTAGGGAAGAGAAAGTCGTGGTGATAAACATATTCCACAACTGAGATCATGTTATGCAAAGAAAGAAAGAAAGAAAGAAAGAAAGAAAGAAAGAACGAAAGAAAGAAAGAAAGAAAGAAAGAAAGAAAGAAAGAAAGAAAGAAAGAAAGAAAGAATGTTAGCTGATGAATCACAGGTGCTACCAAAGAAAAAGTAATGGTATTGCTCCCACCAGAGGAAGTTCCAGTGTCCCTGCTACATCCCATCTGATACAATACAGGAAAACACGGCTGCAGTGTAACCACCAGTACATCCCCATTATTGCTGGGTGATAACTGAGGAAGAATAGCTCTGAATTTTTCCAGTGCGGCTTCCTGCTTAGTTTCAGATGGGAACCACAAACAACTAGGCCCAACCCAACAGAGCCACACTGAAATATGTGGTCACATCATACATCTGCTCACTCTCTTTCCATTATCCATTATCCAGCATGGTCCGCCCTGCCATCCTCCACTTCCCCATCACCAAACCATATAGTCTCAGAATTCTTCAGATGGAGAGTCAAATTACCATGACAGTGCTGAGGAAGATGGCGGGCCGCAGTTGGCTCAGAATGAGTGAGAAGTGAGAGTGGCAGCTAGCTGTTTTCTGTAACAGGCTTTGTGGTACCCTGATCCCCTAAGCTGAACCCAGAGGGCCATGGCAAACTGCAGTCACACTCTGATAAGGATGAGCGCAGCGGCGGTGGAGAAACATGCACCGCCTCTGACTGGCGAGGAGGCAGGGAAATTGCATCATCAGCGTGAAGGCAGCCACCACGCCAAAAACACGCCTGAGTGGAACTCAAAAAAAGAGGCTGTGCCAAGTCCTTCCTCCTCCTCTTCTATCATCGTCCCCTCTCCCTAACTCCACCCCCCCCATTCTGTCACATTTTTTAATTCTGTCTCAGAACATGCACATGAGCACACTTGCCAGCGTGCATGCCCGCATTAGCTCGTGCATATTCTGCATCAGTCTGTGTCTGCTGCAAGTCTCCCACGTGCCCTCGAACACTACTGCCAGCCAACACAGAGCACTGTGACCTCCCCCTGCCCTCAAGGCTTTGTGTGTGTGTGTGTGTGTGTGTGTGTGTGTGTGTGTGTGTGTGTGTGTGTGTGTTTGCATATATGTGCGTTTATACGTGTGTGCAGAAGGGGGGATGGGGTTTAAGCAGACGGGTAATGGGGGTTGTAACACCAGGGAGTCAGGGATTGGCGCTTGTCTGCTCCTCTATGCTCTACAAGAGAAAACTGGTGCCATTATGAACATCAGTCACGCCCGTAGCCTCATAACACAAGGTTTCAAAGGCTAAAATAAAGAAAAATGACAACTCCAGGTTTTGCTGCCATTAAACATTCAACTGTATTCTAGTCATCATATTTTCTATCTTTTTAGTCTGAACACAAGAAATTATTCAATATTCCATTCCACCTTGGACGTACAAGTACAAGGAAGTATGGCTGGTATTTAAGAGAAAAATGCCATGACTGGTTTATGGAGACAATGGAGTGAGACTAATGTGTTGTCAGCTGCGTTTCGGTCCTATGAATTTGTCAGCTGCTTGCACATTTGCCTATCTTGACTCAACTGAGTGAGATGTAAAGGCAGGGTCACTGAGGGGACAGTAGCTGACAGGATAGCTGGAGGTGGGTGTCGTACGAGGGGTGTTGAGGGTGAAGGGGTGGGCGGGCAGGCTGGATTGTGATCCTGTCAGTTTATAAAGGAACGGTGGGGGTGGTGCTGGGCTCAGTGATATGAATAATACCACACAGAAAGTAAACAGCCATTCTTAACTCCTACACCAGCTGACTGGCATATAGAGATGGTGGAGGGAGGAGGAGGGGGGCAGAGAGAAACAAACACAGAGAAGAAGATCCGGAAACATTTCTATATGAAGTTTTTCTAATTTTCAAGCTCCCAAAATAGCCTCAGAGGGATGATGAATTTAGAGCTGCCTGTGTTGTCAGGAGAGGAGGATGGAGGTTTTTGTTTGCCCCCCCCACCCGCCCCATTTAAGCATCTCGATAGATAGACCCAAGGGAGTCTGTCTTATGCGTGAACCCTGCTCCTCCTTTAAACTTCACTGTAAAGATCTTGAAGAAATAAGTAAAAGAAGGTAGAGGGGACAGCACGCGACGGCTTTATCTCTGTTTGTAGAGTAAAATCAAAAGTGAACCAACACTATGGGATGCCTGGGGAATGCCATCACAGGCTCCACGTTGAGCTGGAGGCTTGGAAAGATGCTCACCAGGACGTTTTGGGGTATGAGAAAAGTGTGTACATGTGTATTTTTGTACAAGTGTGTTTGAGGGATGTAAAATCATTCCCTCTGCCACTTTTTATCTCAACTTTACATTCACTTAAAGTGGCTCAAACTTAAAATGGGTGTTTTAAAAAGTAAGAGGGGGGGGTTGGAGTAGCTGTTTTTTGCTGTGTGTTTAACTGTGAGTGTGTATTTGCATGCTTTAGTACGTGTGTATGTAACATGGAAAGGGGGTGTAAGTCTTGCAGAAAATAGGTTGATGTGACCTACATATCCATGTGGCTTCTGATTAGCATACACCCATATTTCAAAGACTCAGCCTTAAACATGGGAACACACACACACACACACACACACACACACACAAACAAACAAAAAGGCCAATAACAGTGATGTGTTACAGAGACAACCAAGAAGAGGGCTATTTACATTATTTGCTGTGTCCTTTGTTTGCCTTTAACTGTCTCAACACCAGAGCAGATGGCACTCTCTTCACACACACACACCCATGTGCATTTATATGAATGAATCTGTGAGCAACCCTGTTGCCAACAAATTACATTTTAAGGATTGTATGACAAACAATTTATATGATGACACTCACACTCTGTGATCAAAGAGGCTATCAGAATGGATCAGTGTATAACAGCATGAAGAGTAGAAGCAAATTTAAAGTAGGTAATTAGTTTCATTATTATTGCTGTTGTCATTAAATCCAATATTCAAACAGGTAGTCTCATTGCAGCGATGGTATGAAAAAGGCAAATGAATAGAGGCCGACTGATTTATCAGTGGGCTGATATTTTTGGCTGATATTAGCATATTAGCTTTGTGCCACAAAAAAGAGAAAAGAGAGAAAAGAAAAAAAAAGCTACATGCCAATTTATCAGTATCAGCATTTATAATTTATAATTTAATGTTATGAGTGCTCGTGTTGCATAGTTTGTCCATCTGAGGGTAGTTTACAACTTCCCTGTTGGAAACACACACCACACACAGAACAAACAGGTGATCTGATCACAAACAGGAAGAGTGTAAACAAGTGGATAAATAACTACACAAATGTAACAGAAATCTGCTTATGTTTTGTGTGTCTGAAAGAAAAAAAGATCTGCCACTATACTGGAATATTGGATTTTTAAATCACCAAATATCAGTATCAGTCTTAAAAATCCTTAGTTGGGTTCTACAAATGAAATTTTCTATTCTTGTTTACTTACCATTTTACTAGGGTACACAGTGGTGTGGTGGTTAGCACTGATGCCTCACAGCATGATGATCCTGGTTTGTATCCACCATCTGGTTGGGACCTTTCTATGTGGAGTTTGCATGTTCTCCCCGTGTTTGGGTGAGTTCTCTCCGGCTACTCTGGTTTCCTCCCACAGTCCAAGTACATGCAGTTATGGGGTTAGGTTAATTGGTAATTCTAAATGTGTGAATGTGAGTGTGAATGTCTGTGTCTCTGTATTAGCCAAGCAACAGGCTAGCAACCTGTCCAGGGTGTACCTTGTCTCTTGCCCTATGGCAACTAGGATAGCCTATATATAAGGCAAAAACAGAGTTTGCAAATTTTGAACAAATTTGAAAGTGAATATTTGGTATATCCACCTTTATTCTTCAACAGAGCCTAAATTCTCTAGGGCAGCTTGTAATTTCTTTAAATAGTCTTAAGGAATGGTTCTCCAGGTTTCTTGAAGGACATTCAAAGCTCTTCTTTTGGATGTTGGCTGCCTTTCCTTCTGCTCTCTATCAAGATGATCCCACACTGCTCCAATAAGTCTTGCAACTAATTTCACCCAGAAAGAGTCAGCAACCTCCAGGAACCACTGCTACTTGGGGAATTCACATTTTTCCCTAACACGTGACATCATGCACACATTTATCTTGAGCAATGTGTGCATGCCATGATGCCATGTTAGAAAACTCAGTAGGCTGTTAGCTAGATAATTTTTCTGTTAAACAGATTGTTAAATAGTTTTGGACAAGAACAGAATTTTTGTGTTTGTTTTTACCCTGCACCAAATAAAATTAAGTTTATTTTACCCAAAACTGATGAACATATTTTGTTTAATTGTTGTTGGTGCTTTTTATTTCTTTGATGATATGGCCCTAAGCTTTACTGGGTAATTTTGTCTTTAAACCCACCAAACTTGAACCATAGCAGTGGCCAGACAGAAAATGGTCACATGGATAATTTTTTGTGGCATAATTTGTAGCACTTTGGAAGGCACCAACAAACTGTGTCCTTTCAACAGGGGCAGCAAATCAGAAAGACTAATTTTGAAAGATGATGACAAACAACAGTTTAGCCATTTTATTTCTGAGCACTAGAAAATATGGGAGCAATCCTGTGGCCAGCTGTATCCATGTGGAGTGTTGCATGACAAACAGTGTAGACTGCAGTAAACACAATCACCATCATGACACTACTGGATAGTAAAGGATTAATGTACAATAACACAGAGTGTCGAAGGCTAAACAATTAACTCGATATTTTGGGGAATGCAGGGAAAGGTGAAAAACAAAAACCTCCAAACCACAAATTCACTGTGGTCTGTGAGTCACCATTTTACCAACAATGATATGGTCCTTTTGTCAGGCTTTATTCATAAACCCTTCTTAACATACAATTTAAACACATCAGGAGACATTTAGAGATCTCTGAGCTTGCTTCTCTGCTTAACTGTTTCAGACCCCTGAGCAGGAGGAGTTCTTTGCTCCCCGTTTTCTCCATTCTCTCTCCTCTGCTGTTTTTCTGCTTTTTCTTTCCTCTCCCTCCCCCTGTCATCCTGCACTTCATCTCTTCCTCCCTCTCCTCTGTCTCTGTCTCTCCCTCTCTCTCTTTTTGCAGATCAGCCATCCCCAGGACAACTATTAATCAGAGGCAGAAATGATAGATGTTTTGCTCACCAGCAATACCATCTATTTTGCCTAAGTACAAACAGTATATGTGCTGTGCATATTTATTTCAAGAGAAAAACAGTGGCTCAAAACAACACACATATTTGCAGATTTACAAACACGCACACACAGACACCCATTATTCTTGTATTCTGTAAACAGCCTCTGCCACAGTGATGCAGAATCCATACTTAAATATAACAGATTCGGCTCTCTGTATTTTAGACTATGCTTGAGTGTCTTGGCATTACTCTGTGTCATGGCACCTTGCAGCTTCTCCTGCTCACTGATGATTAAGCAGCACAATGAACACAGTGGTCGCTGCAGCCATAAGACCTCTTAAAAAGACTCTAACTGAAGGCAATGGTGAGTCAGAGCACTATAACACTAGTTTATAAATAGTGTGCTCCCCAAGACATGAACATATTGATATGAATCATTCCCTGTCTGACGCAGCATTGAAATTAACTGATTTGGTCTTTTTTTTTTTTTTTCCCAGAGTGAGCTTGACAAAATGAAGCAACCTACCACAAATGGTGGCGCAACCACTGCTTTGCCTCACTCACTTGTGCTCATAAGTCATTTATGCTTCTTTATTTCCTTCCAACAACAGTCAGCATCTTCAGCTTTGCTGAAAAAGCTGCAGCAAAATTACATTTCTGAGATTTCACCAAGAAATGCAGAAGCTACGGTTTGAAAAATAGCGACGTCCGCTTTTTGAGTGGCAGCCAAATTAGTGTCGTGTAACTACACCTTGAAAATGAGGTGAAATAGATCTCAGTTCAAAAATACTCAGGATCTGTAATAAATAAAATCTTATTAGTATCAGAAGAACCATGTATCATTACAGTTAAATAGAAATAGCTCATTTATTCCAAACACCTTTTTTTTTTCAGAAGAAGCGCTCCAAACACTGAAGGTCCAGAAACAAACTTTAAAGTTGTTATTGTGTAATATTTGATGTAATACCCACAGCATGCCCCATTAACAACCAGGAGGGGATCTCATTTTATTTTACTAAAAGGATTTTCATGGGTCTCCTTGTTCTCATACGACCATTAACAGAAATTTTAAATTCACCACCAATCACATAAGACCATTGGACCTAAAAAGTGTATGTGCAGAAAGTTAAAGTCTCTTAAAACTGTGAGTGAAAACAATCTGCTTTTTTTTTTCATTTCTGCCATGGCTAAAGCAGAAATTTTGATTGCTTTCACTCAAAATTTTAAGTGACTTCAATTTTCTGCCCATGGACTTTTTTTTCCTGTGCATTCTTACTGGAACGTTTTTCATTATTTTCCTTAAACAATGCTCCGGTTTTTCCTCTGTTTGTTTTTCTTCATTGTAAGGAGACTATTTCAGATTGTACTCTAGTTATTTATATCGTAGAACATAAGCGTATTCTGCCATTCAGCTATTTATTAGTGGTTTATGCAACTTTATGCAAGACAATAGGGGATATGTGTTTGCCAGCCAGCCTTTGCTGATTTATAAAACGGCTCAAATTTAACATTTTTGACAGACAACTTTGACAGCTAACACTTTAGGTTGTTGTTAGGTTTCCAGTTGGTTATAATGCTCATTTTAATGCCTTTGATTACTTAAAAGACTGTATATGGATAATGTTTGGGTTTTTTTTTTATGTTATTGTGAATAAGATTGATATAAGAAAAACATTTTCCATTGCACTGACCTCTCAGCACAAGCTGTAGAGGAGATTGGTTTGTTTCTTGCCACATAGTCATCATGTCATTGTTCTATAGTAACTGAATTGTATGAGGTGGGATGCTGGAAAGGTTAGAACAGTCAGTGTGTACGTGTGTCTCAGTTTGGCATGACTAATGAGGATTTAGTTGGAACAAAGAGGCGTATCAGAGCCACAGTGTTGGCTAGGAGGGAGATGCAGTCATAGCTACAAGATACGTTCACCAGTGATTGGCCAAGGCAACATGGTACACCATTGAAAAATGCTTCCTCCCTGGCTGCCTGCCTCACTGGCTGGCTGGATGAGTAGATGCCTGCTTAGGAATTAATTGAATAGGCTGCTCCATGTACAATGAATATGAGACATGCTGTAAGTGTTGAGTAGTGCCAATTTACTGTTTGGTTGGGGGGTTGGTGGAGTAGAGGAAAAGCAGGAAAAAGAAACTGAGTTACAGTTTATAATAGGTTAAAGTTGAGTAATGAGAAATGGTTCAGCACTGTTTTCCTGCATGACAAAAACATTCAAAGGCATGGTAAAAGACAGTGGTCATACTTTTCCAATACAGTATTCTGCTGGGAAACCTTGGATCCTGGAATTCATATTGATATTCATATTGCCACCCTCCTAAATACTGCTGCAGACAAAAGCAATTCCCAATGGCAGCAGTTTCCAAGAGCACGATAATCTTCCCACCGCACTGCAAAAAGGACTCAGGAATGCCTTCAGGAACACAAAGAGCACTTCCATGATCTAAGGTTGTTTTCCCACAAATAGTTCATTTAATCAGTTGATGAGTTTGAATAATTGTAGCTTTTTCCCATGGTTTGGATTCTTTTCACACAGAGAAAACTTCAAGCAAATTCCAAGCGAACCAAAACGTTTCACTACAAACCACGTGAGAGTGTTCAGTCAGCTTCTTGGCCAGAGGTGTCTTCATCAGCATCCTGGTGCCAGACTCCACAGGACACCTCCTGAGCTTCTGTTTCCATGTCCTGATGGATCAGAACTACCTTGGAGCCATGAGGGAGATCCACATAATACAGTATTGGTGCTTATGTTTTGGCTGGCAACATATATTAAGCACTAAGTACAAGCTCAGCTGAGCTACTGCACATGCATCAAGTGACCAGAAAAAAAATAGAAATATTTGATAGTCTGCAATAAAAAATGTTTTTAATCTACTAAAGAATCGTCACTTCACAGCAAGAAGATCACTTAGTAAATCTTTGGTCAATAACTCAACATTAACTCACAATGCTATACTATGCTTACAATTGCATTATCATATCCCATCTAGAATAGACAGTCATGTTCAATTTTAAGGCCAAATGAGACCAGCTTCTTCTCCTTAATTACCAACTCATCCATGAACTAATGCACACGACTTAAAATCATGCTTCTCAAAATCAGCCATGCACCACAGACCCCAATTCCAAACTGGACCTCTTGGCAAAGCTTGAAGTTAGCCAACAGTATGGAAAGTATCAATAATGAGGACACAAACCTCAACTAGACTCTGGAGCCCTGCTCAGTATGCCAGGATTTGTCCAAGTAGATAAATCAGAAATAATTGCCCAGTTCTCCTACATGTCTTAGCTACACTGAAGGGAGATGAGGGGGCCATAACACAATACAATCAGACATCAGTCACTTCCCAGGCTTCACGGGTCAGTGGCTGAAACAATAGGGAACATAGGGTAATTGTTTACCATGTTTGGACAAAGACGGTGTTTTTCAGTTTCTTTTTCACCAAAAGTTTTCTTTGAAGCAAGCTCTTTGCACTATTAATCACCTATCAGAAACCTTATAGATGTGTGATAATGACGTGGACAAAACTTTAGAAACCACTGGGATCTGCCTCCTCATCAATAATGTGATGTCAGTTGATAGTTGCAAACAAGACAGTGCTAGCAGACACAGTGAGCCTGTTAGCGCTCAACAGCTGTTCAACCTGTCAAATATTTCAACATGTCACAAAAGTTATGGCAAAGTCTCAAAGAAAGCAAACCAAAACAAACTAGTTTAAGTGGCAGTTGCATAACAGAGGAAAATAGATTGGATTACCTATGCATGCTTTTTATTTTTTTGTAAGTTAAAGACCGGATAAAATTAGATTAACCATGCTAAAAACTCTCCTTTCATGTTCAATCTTTTAATGTCATGCACCGGTGTTAGGTCAACAATGGCTGGCCGAGGGGAATTATAGAGGGAGAAATGGTGTATAGAAGGCTGAAATGGAGTGAATCACCTTTACAGGGTCCTGCCTCAGTGCTCCTGGGTGATTGAACAGATCAGCTGGGTTCAGTGGCAGAGTGAAAGAGATGGAAAGTGAGAGGAAGACTGGAAAAGAGAGATTTATTGGTATATAGGAAGGTGATCCTCCTACTGAATGTCACCAAAGTAGTAAATCATAGTGTGAACACCTGCAGGGTAAAAGGTTGGGTTTGCACACACCACCAAGGTGACAATAAAACCTCCACCGACCTGATGTTACCTCTTTCAACAGATGGGAATTAAACAAGGTCACAGTTTACAAAAACCAGAAATTTAAAATAATCTTAAAAAATGTTCATAACACATTTTCATAACAGGTAATGTGTTACTATCACACAACGCTTGCGTTCCTTGATGATTTGTGTAAATGCAAAGCTAAAATCCTTGCTGAAGAGATCGTAAATTTCAAACAGAATTCTGGTAATGTGACCTCCATTTCTATGGTTGACCTGCCTCCATTCAGAAAGTTGCTTCTGGGGTATCTAAAATGCAACTTTCTACAGTACATCTCTTTTTAGTGTCTTTATTCTTGATTACAACTCTATTCAGGCAGCACAATAGTGCAGTAGCTAGCATCGTTATATCAAAACAAGAAAGTCCTGGGTTTGGATCCACCATCTGGGGCCTTTCTGTGTGGAGTTTGCATGCACTCTCTGTGGCTGTGTGGGTTCTCTCCAGGAACTCCAGCTTCCTCCCAAAGACATGCTTGTCAGGTTAACTAGCGAATCTAAATTAGCTGTAGGTATGAATAGCTATCTGTCTCTCTGTGTTACCCTGCAACACACTGGCGACCTGTCCAGGTGGGTGGATGGATACAAATCTATTTGTCTTTTTATATTAGACTTAAAGGGGGCAGAATTAGACAGCTTTATTTTGGTCTAAAATTTCTTTCTTCTGGAAAAACAAACCATTTGTTATTTTTCATTGCGTTATATTCAGAATGGTTTTCATTTCAGTTAAACTACTTTAGTTCAAATCCTTTCCAACTTTAATTCATTAAGCTTCCTTGTTGTGTTAAAATGGTGTGTGGGGGAATTGTTTCTGCATGAAAGGCACTGCTGAGTGTGACTCAACAATGGCTCTGTTCAGGTCTAATACCTTGTGCTCAGATATATCTAGATCCTGTCCAGATCCATTTCAGATGGATTGCAGAGTACGTCTCAAATGTGTCTTCAGAGATCAGTTCTGATGAGACTTTAT
The DNA here is from genome assembly GCA_024447675.2 of Pterophyllum scalare. Lineage (NCBI taxonomy): Eukaryota > Metazoa > Chordata > Actinopteri > Cichliformes > Cichlidae > Pterophyllum > Pterophyllum scalare. The sequence goes on along the minus strand of JAMQGT020015410.1, from coordinate 10,347 downwards.
TTCTCTGCTCATATGTGATTTTATCTGCAGGGACTCTGACTCATCATGAAGGGGGCTGCATTGACTAGTTGTCTGTATTAATGGGCAAAGGCAAATCAGCTGTTTGAAGCTTTGTTATGCATGCTGGACTACAAAGCTGAATATACAGTCGTTTAATATAACTGCAAACATTGCATTGCATTGATTATACATTACACAGAAAGTATAATGCGTGTGAACAGCTGACTGACCAGGATTAATGACAAAAATATCCCAAACACAGGCAATCAAACAGGGTTCAAACAAACCCAGTTTAATCCCACACAAAGATCTATATTGGCAGTGAAAACTGAAGGTTAAATTTGCAAAAATGCTGAATAAATTTACATTTTCATTCACATTTGTTTTCCCCATATTTTGATTGTGTGTTTAAATGTAATTAACTGGACTGTTAATCTGGATTCCTGCTCTTGTGCTTTTTATTTTTTCTGATTTATTTGCACCTCTTATGGTGCAGCAGGTTCCTTAACACAGAGCATGTTTCAGTAATGTGACATTAAATCACTTTTCAGTGACACTGGCTAACATTTTTTCCACTAAAACAATTTCATAAATCATGCAGATTTATGTCATTTGCATTATTAAAAAAAAAGATTCCCAAACTTCTGATATAAAATTATAGGAACAATAAATAAACAGACCACTAAGTTTTTGTTTTTGGTGTTTTGGCAATACCATTACTTAACTTTGCCAATGCACTCAGTTATTTCATGGCGCTGTTCTTTAGGCCACATCACTCAGAAGAAAAAATTAAGCTCATTTAAGTCAGTAAGTTTCAAAATAAATGTATGGTTTATAGTTTTGGAATATTTAGAAGAGTGTGCACATAATAAATCAATTATGGTTTTCAATGAAATATCAATGAGCCTGACCTATAAACACTGTACAGAAACTCATAACTACACTTGGGCACGCTAGGCAAACTTTTTTCATGAAACTGTTGGCTCTACTTCCTCTTGTCCCCTTCACTTGAACTCCCTTGATGATAAATCACATTACCATGACAACTTTTTTAATTCTGAAGAAAATATTAATGAGCCTAATGTATGACCGGGTAAACAGGGTAAACTCTCAATATATCCTATTCATGCAAGCTCAGAGCTCAGTGGATATTGCTACAAACATGCAATAAATACTTGTGACTAACATTTTAGTGCAGGTGTGTCAGATTTTTTTAGGAATCATTCTCATTAAAAGTGCACTGGAGATGAGTTTTACCACTTGGGATGCTATACAAGTCCAACCTGTTCTCTGTATGGCTCCACAATGTCTGTGACTGTGTGTGTGTGTGTGTGTGTGTGTGTGTGTGTGTGTGTGTGTGTGTGTGTGTGTGTGTGTGTGTGTGTGTTGATTCTGCAACAACGCATTAAACCTGGTGCATAGGATAAAAACACTGGGCAGTAGAAGCAGTCTTCGAGTGTCTTTCAATAAACTGAATATTGAGCAAGACCAATATTAGATAGATAGATAGATAGATAGATAGATAGATAGATAGATAGATAGATAGATAGATAGATAGATAGATAGATAGATAGATAGATAGATAGATAGATAGATAGATAGATAGATAGATAGATAGATAGATAGATAGATAGATAGATAGATAGATAGATAGATAGTCTGTTACCCTAATGTTGTAAAGTCGGACATTTTAATGTTGATGAAAATGGCTTGCTTGTAATGTAGCCATTGACAGCAATCATATAACACTGGTCCAAGTAACAGTTATGTATCAAAAGCCTGAACTGCATGCAGTGTCATTTACAGAAAAGCTACAACATTGTAAGTTAGAACGTCATATATAGTGTGTGACTGAACAAGAAGAGAGGCTGTAAAAGAACTAACTAAAGAAATATTATAGAGAGTTCCATAAGCAGCAAGAACAAGAGATTTTTTTTCCTGAATTACACTCACGGCGTGACCTCATACTCTGCATCGCTTGATGTACTGCCCAATCACACACCCATAGCGTCACTGTTATTGGTACGCCTGGATGAAGCTGAGAGGAACATTAATGTTAAAGTGACTCAGATGTCATCATTTTAACAGATTTATGGCAATATTATGTCTGAAAAGGGCTTCTATCAAGCTTGCATGAAACTGCTCCTTGTGGTATACATCTAATTCTTGGCAAAGAACATTTCTGCAAAGCACATTTTTGAAAATTACAGGAATTTTTTGTCCCCCCACTGCTTCTCAAAATTGTGTTTTCTGTAAAAAATTGTTTCATTTTTTAAAAATAATATTCAACGTCTGTCTTATATGTAGATGGGCTGATAACAGAGCAACTTCATGTTTGCTTTTTTAAAATTAAAAATGTTAATTTGTTACAGCTGTCATTACTGGGGATGGTAGGGAACTTTGGGAGTAACAGACACAGATTTATGCCATTGTTCAAGAAATGTTTTTGAACTGTAACATGAGTTGTAGCAGCTGAGATGAACTATTGCTCCCTCTGGCAACTCGATTAACGCTAAGCTAATTACTGGTGCTTTGGTGAGGAAGGGTAGGGGTTTTAAGATGTGAGGGGTGGGGCCATGCTAATGAAGGATTAGACAGAGGTTGTTATACCGTTTCCTTTTGATGTGATTACTGTGCTGAAGGCTACATGTTGGCTGGTTTTTAATAATGGCCGTTCTGATGTCACTGGAAACAAGAGCAACCATGAAAGTCACCCAGGGAGGGAAAGGAAAGGAAAGGAAAGGAAAGGAAAGGAAAGGAAAGGAAAGGAAAGGAAAGGAAAGGAAAGCCCTGTTGTGCACCTTGGCTGCTCTCAGCTATCACCTTGCTCTGTGAGACACAAGAGGCGTTAAAGCAATGTTTCTGCAAAAGATACTGCTGTAAGAAAACATTTCACATTCTACCTACTCAGTTTGTGTAAAATGCTGATGTGCTCCCCACCAAGAAAGTGTGAAAACCTAATGAAAAGAAAGGTATACATGTTGTGAGAAATATTCATATCACTGGGAGTTGTCTTAGTGGCTCAGTTCTCATTGATATGCATACCAGCTTATAATGTCAGCTCTGGTGATTTTCAGAACAGGATGAGTCACACCTAGCTGGCTTTACCCTCTATTACTCTTCTTTCTCAGAGCTCACTTGTGAGAACTTCAGACAGAGTTCATCTACATCTGGTAGACAAACTATTTACCTACAGAAAATTGTTTGCACTGCTCACTCCAGTTTTTGCCACATTTCACTTTCAACTCACGTTCTTATAGATGAAAACCTCATGAATAAAAAATAAGTGACGATCAATATTATTTATGGTGGCAGTGATTCTGTGAAAAGTTTCACAAGTAGTGGTGAAAAACCTCCCAAAAATGATGATCTGATTCTGAAGTCTCTGTCAGCTGCAGACTATTTTAAGCCCCAGTCACATAGACCTACAGACTGGTTGTTGATTGCCCCCCCCCCCCCCCGGGCAGATGGCTTTGAGAAAATGAGTATTCCCTTGGCAAGTGGTTGCGAACAGCCGCTAGGCGCAGTCAGCTGCAAAGAGGTATAAGGTGCTGAACCAAAAACCTCATTGCAATCGCTTTGGTTGCTAGCAGACTGTTGCAGTTGCCTGTCAATTGCATGAAAGTTGTCTGCAAACTACTCACTAAGCAGTAGTGAAACTGAAAAATGCTATACCAGGCCTAGACACCGGTCAGTGACCCAACATCAGTGACCCAACATCAGTGACTAGGGTTAATTCAATTCAGTTCAATTCAATTATATTTATATAGCGCCAAATCACAACAAACAGTCGCCTCAAGGCAACTACTGCTGAGTGGTTGTGGAAAGTTGCTGAACAAGAAATATACAGTGCTGCATGGAAATCCTCCTTGATTGCTTTGGTCACAAAAAGATTGATGCAGTCACCTATAATTTGTATGACCTGTCTGCAAACACTCACCAACAAGAGGTGGAAACACAGAAAGTTGCACTTTTAGAAGTGTAGGTTTCAACTGTAAGGCACAACCTTTGCTTATGCATTGAACTTCAAGTTTTACTACCACTCAGTGAGTGGTCGGTGAGTGTTTGCACACAAGTCAGTATATCCATGCAAACCACAGGTGACTACAGCAATCTGCTAGCAAACTAAAGCAATTGCAAGGAGGTTTTTGGTGCAGCACCTTCTTTTTGTGAGAGCCAGCAACTTCCAGTAAACACTCACCAACTGGCTGGGGAATAAACATTATTCCTTGCAACTGGAACTTTTTGGTTTGCATTGTATGCCTCTCTGTGACCAATTTCATGCAGGGAGCTGTAGCACAGATCCTATTCCTTCCATCCATCCATCCATCCATCCACCCATTGTGTTAAAACCACTTTATCACTCTAATTTTTCAACAATGACATCTCATTAGTGTCCACAAAACTTTCAGTATGCATGATGTATTGTGATGAGTAAAATCACAGATCAAACCATACTGTAGCATAGGCATGTACCAGCGTGTTAAATAAAAATAACACTCAATAGATGAGATATTGTTATTATAATAAATGTATTTTAATAAATCATTTATTTTTTCATATATTTATTTTTACATCCAAATGTCCATATAGACTAATGGAGGAACCAAGGTTATGTTTCAAGAGTAGATTTCCAGTCATTTTCTGCACTAAATTATATTATTTTCTTTCACTGGAACAGTCAGTTGTGCATTTGTCAGCGGTTTGCTGTCAGCTTTTTCCACAATCCTCAAGTGGTCACAATAAAAAATAAATAAATAATTTATGTTTGGGATATGGATGTGTATCAAACCAAAAATGAAACTATTTAGGTATTTCCTACATTACAGGTGTGGTCAGATTAATGGCACATTGGATTATTTGACAGGACAGAGGTCGTGCAACACTCCTCTTCTTCTGGATTCAAATCACAAAGATGACGAAGCTGCCCGAGTCCCTGCTTGAGCCAAACAGACTCATCAACAGGACAGGCATAACTTGTCAATATTTGTATTACAGATGTTGCCTGAAGCTTTATATGTATACCGATCCTGTCTCTTTCTCTCTGTGTCTCTGCGTTGTGTGCATCAGTGACAGACTCGTCCAGGGAGTAAATTTGCCCTCTTTGTTTTGTTTTGGGGGCTTTAATTTTGCTGCTGTTGGAAAATTATCCATAATTGCAGCCTGCAAATGCTTATCCCTCTCTTTCTCCTCTCCAACTACTCTCTTGTGTACACTAGCTGTACATGCACACAATCACACACACACACACACACACACACACACACACACACACACACACACACACACACACACACACACACACAGACAGTCTGCTACCCTGAGTAGATAAAATGGTTTCTGCTGAAGGATAGATCCACATTTTCTCACTGTCACACTTGGACACATTGAGACACACATACACATATTTGCATGCAGACACACACACACACACACACACACACACACACACATACGCTAACACATCCACCCTGAGGTTGATAATGAGACTGGGAAACATGATTTATGTTTCATAGTGCAATCTAATTGATTTGATTAATCACATTCTTTCTTAGCTAATTAAATTACCACAACAGATTACAGAATATTTGGCCACAAACGTGCCCAGTGGCCATGCTGTTTGTTTGTAGAGTTACATTACGTGTTTCTGAAATGCTGTGATCAATGAATTTTATGGCCTATAAATCATTCAAGATCCATTCCTAAAGCTGAGTTTCTGTATTACCAAACATACAGATAAAAGTTGTGCAACACATTTGTACCAGCAGAAAAATATATACCAATGTAGTCACGCTGTTGAGATGGTGAAATTTCACATATGCTCATAATATTTCATCATATACATTGCATACATTCTATTAGAGCCATAGAAAATTCAGGCCAGTATTTTTCATTTAAGTATTTTGCTGTGGTCTTTAATTTGTAGCACTTTCGGTGTTTGATCTTGTTTGTTCATTTTGTAATTCTAAGATATTATGCTCCACCCTGCTATTGTTAGTCTGTTCTGTTGTCATAAAATGTGGGTATTTGTCGTGAATGGGAGTGTGTAGTTGGGCCAACACAAGCTAGTAAGCAGGATGTGGAGCAACAGTTTTCTGACTGTCACCGGCAGCTTATATTTGTTTGCATAAAATAATAACAGAAATAGGTAACCAGGACTCCGACAGGACACATCGTGTTGTGCAGTTACCTGGTTTGTGTGCAATAAATAACCCTTTTTGCTTTTTGCATCAATCTCATTTTTGATCACTGAAGGGCATGCAAGCGGCCTCCTAAAGGCACGAGTCAGAAACTTGAAATCTTGCAGAAGAGGCAATGAAGGTCTGAAGATTCCCGCTACACATACTTCTCTATACACTCAGTTAGCCCTTGCTAGTAGCAGATCAGATCCACTTTTGCCTGCAGAACACCCTTAATTCTTTGTAGCACAGATTCAGCAAGGTCCTGGAAACAGAGATTTTGGTCCATATTGACATGATAGCATCACACAGGTAGATTTGTCAGCTGCACATCCATGATGTGAATCTCGCATTTAATCAAATCCCAAAGGTGCTCTATTGGATAGAGATTCAGTGACTGTGGTGGCCATTTGAGTACAGTGAACTCATTGTCATATTCAAGAGACCAGTTTGAGATAATAGGAGCATTGCGACATGCTATCAGAATATGAGCACACTGTAGTCATAAAGAAAGGGACATGGTAAGCAACAATACTCAGGTGGGCTGTGGGATTTAAATGATGCTCATTTGGTACAAAGGTGTAGTGTGCTTAGAAAATGTCCCCCACACCATTACACTACCACCAGCAGGCTGAACTGTCCATACAAGGCAGGATGGATCCATGCTTTCATGTTATTTGCCAGATTTCGACCCTACAATTCGAACATCACAGCAGAAATCAAGACTCATCAGACCATGAAACATTTTTCCGATCTTCTATTGTTCAATTTTGGTGAGCCCACTTGAATTGTAATCACAGTTTCTTGTTTTAAGCTGACAGGACTGGAATCTGCTGCTTTAGCCCATCTGCTTCAAGGTTCAGGATGTTCTTCTGTATACCTTGTTTGTAATGAGTGGTTATTTGAGTCACTGTTGTCTTCCTGTCGGCTTCCAGTCTGGCCATTCTCCTCTGACCTCCGGCATCAACAACATTTTCACCCAGAGAACTGACGCTCACTGGATTTTTTTTTCTTTTCTGAAACATACTCTGTAGACCCTAGAGATGGTTGTGCAGGAAAAATCCAGTAGATCAGCAGTTTCTGAAATACTCAGAGCAGCCCGTTTGGTACCAACAGCTATTCCACATTCAAAGTCACTTAAATCCCCTTTCTTCCCCGTTCTGATCCTCGGTTTGAACTTCAGCAGGTTGTCTTGGCCATGTCTACATGCCTAAATGCTTTCCGTTGCTGCTTTTATGACTGGTGATTGGCTGATTAGATATTTTTGTTAACAAGCAGTTGAACAGGTATTTCTATAAATATAAAGAAGAATATGAAGATTTTTTTAATTAATGTTTTTTAACAACATATTTACTGAGTGTTGATATTTTACATGTTGTCATTTGACCCAGATATAGTAGATTCATTGACCCTTTTCATCCAGGCTTGTCCCACATTATGTCCTGTGGTTTTATCTCTTGTTTTCTGGCCAGGAAACTCAGTGGGTGTTTGTCTGAGCAACATGTGTGCCCGGTATTACAAAATGTTTGATTGGACTCGTTTTTACATTTCTTGGAAAATAAACTAATAGAATCTCATTAATTTGAGTTGGATTGCTCTGGGATGAACTGTTGTTTTAGACTCTGGAAGGATTGAAAGAAAATAACAAGGAAAGAAATTTCTACATAAATATTTTTAAAAATCTAGTCACAAATCATGTTTAGAGCTTATTAAAGGATCAACTTATCTTAAAACCAAATGTCAGAAGCTAATTTTATGACTGTGTTTTCCTAGAAGTAATGCACTGTTCAAGTTGGGTTGTGCAGTATCACAAGAATACAAAATAAAGGTAACTGTTAAAAGAATACTTATGAGAAACAGATGAGCAAAGAGTTGAAAAGGCAGAGGGTTCTTCATCATAACTGTGCACTGGATGGTCAACCTTATTCAGAACCTCCTTCCTTAACACTTTCCAACATCAACCACTTCTGTAACTTTCCAGAACAGACAATCTGACATTCTCACCCACATAAAGTTCCAGTTTTCATCATTTTTTTAATGACTGCAATTTTCATTAGTGTATAATTATCTGAAAATATGAATAATTCAGTCTTTGTTACCTTAGAAAGAGCCTTTTATATCTTCAGAAGGAGTAGGTCTCTTCCACCATGGTGTGCCGCCATGTTTCTACTGTAGCCTGGAACAGCCAAACCAAACACTGGCTCCAGTATGGAACCTTTAAACAGTCACCATAAGTTTTCCTAAGCATTTGAAAGGAAAGGATAGGATGACAGGCACTCACTTGATTGTATATTGCCTCATCACCACTAGGTAAAAATAAATGCTGAACACTGCTCTTGTAACTCTGTGATCAACCACCTTTACCCTAATGCAAAATCCATGCGATGTCCAGTTGCACCCATAGTGAAGGGTTTTGTTTTTTTTTTAGCCTTTCATGTCTGGCATTTTTCGCAATCGGAATGTTGATCCGAGTGCACTGATGTACCAAACATATCATAGCAAAGGTATTTAGACTCACATTTGTGTTGGATTTGATACTATGTGTCCTGCCTTCTGCACACTTTACACAGGAAGCACCCTCAAATAAAGCCTTGATTATACTCTGTTGTAGACACAGACCGCTGGAGACACCATAGCCAAGTAGTCAATCCTGTTATGCTTCTTTGAAGGCCACTTGAAGCAGCGGATGAGTCTGTGCAATCACAAAAAATTGGCAAGCACACGAATGTCCACACAGACCCTCACGCTCATGGTCTGATGATGAAATTTACGTCACTCAGATTCAAGGGGACCCTAGCAGACTTGCAGATGTGGGAAGTATATTCAAGGCATGAAGCCTTAGTTGCACAGGCATAGAGACTGGTTCCTGGCAACCTCCAGTTGCTAAGTAAAGATGTTTATTCCCCAGCTGGTGGGTGAGTAGCTGCTGGATGTTGCGCCAAAAACTTCTCTGTGGTTGCTTTGGCCACCAGCAAATTACTGCAGTTGCCTCTAGGTTGCATGGAAGATGCTGATTTGTCTGCAAACACTTGCTAAATACTAGCCAAGAAGTAGCAAAACTTGACAAAGTGCAACACAAAAAGTAAAAGTAATGCCTTACAGCTGAAACCTACACTTTTCAAAAGGTGCAGTAGTAGGTGAGTAGTTTGCAGACAAGTCACTGTCTTCATACAAATTATAGGCAACGGCCAAAGTCTGTAAATTGCTTTGGTCAATCTTCTAGTGACCAAAGCAATTGCAAGGAGGTTTTCCATGCAACACGGTTTATTTCTTTGTGACTGGTTCCACCTGGTGACTGCCAGCAACCTCCCACAACCACTTGCTAACAAGTCAGGTAATACACATTTTCCCCTAGCAATTTGTAGAATTTTCAGGTATTTCTACTTTACTTAAGTATTTATTATTCTGACAACCTTTTACTTTTACTCCCCATTTTTACACAAATCTCTTTAATTTCTACTGCTTACATTTTCAAAACAGACTTGTTACTTTAGATTTAATCCATTTGAGGGGAGTTATTATTTCCTCTCACTGTGTGCCTTATGAGCATCGAATTGATTTGAACCTAAATGGAGGGAACAATATTACATAAAAGACGGTCCTATTGGTGTATCCATCACAGATGCTTATCAAAGACAAAGAGATGAACGAGGCATTACGTAGCACCTAAAGCAGGCTGGAAGGCATTTTTGGTGCAAATGTTCATAAGTTGTGGTTGCGGTACTTGAGCATCTTGCTATTGCTACAGAAGAGGATCATTACGGGAGTAAAAGACTTTTAAGTGGCAGGTAATTTTAAATGCACCATATCTAACAGCTCAACAAATACATTGTATCACAAAAGTGAGTACACCCCTCACATTTCTGCAGATATCTAAGTATATCTTTTCATGGGACAACACTGACAAAATGACACTTTGACACAATGAAAAGTAGTCTGTTTGCAGCTTATATAACAGTGTAAATGTATTCTTCCTTCAAAATAACTCAATATACAGCCATTAATGTCTAAACCAGCAGCAACAAAAGTGAGTACACCCCTTAGTGAAAGTTCCTGAAGTGTCAATATTTTGTGTGGCCACCATTATTTTCCAGAACTGCCTTAACTCTCCTGGGCATGGAGTTTACCAGAGCTTCACAGGTTGCCACTGGAATGCTTTTCCTCTTCT